>NQII01000477.1:644466-662340 GCA_002778355.1 Clitarchus hookeri
AGTGACCTTCGTAACACTTCAGTGGTGAACAACGATCATAATATGATGGCTTCCCAGACTATCGTGCCAGAAATAGGGAAATGTGCTGCTGTGCTGCTGTAAAGTGAGGATTGTAAAGTGGGGACTGTGGCACTCATCTGCGGTCCTTCGGAATTTGCTACAGAGTTAATTCATTCCGGACGAAAATTCTGAATCATCGCTGAAGACATATCAGCAGTCTTTGTAGCATTCCATGTTATTCACCACTGCAAGCTTAAGGTGACGATGTTGAGGTGTTAATGGCAGAACACATAAAGTTCATTGGGATCGCAGATTTGCCTGTGTTAGGCATCTGAAAATGCTTCTGGTAGAGAAATGTTGCTTGATTGAAGCTGCTGCCTGTCACTAGACGGTGTACGAGGAATCTGCTAGATCATCTCTAGCCATTCTAACAATCAAACACTCCAACGTTGTTGTTTGTCAGGGNCTCCTCTCGTTGTTCTTTGTCAGGGTCGCACAGAGCTGATCCGTCTGAATAAGTAATTGGCTTTATTTGTTCATTGCCCCCAGCACAATTTGCCTGCGAAGTCCAAATGGTTCAGACCGTAGGAAAATTAGCATTCTGTCCACACTGCCTCACATAGTTGTCTGCCTCTCTCAAACTCCATTAGTTTATAAAGCTCTTTTATTTTCTCTCGATGTGCTTAATGTTCATTAATGACATATAAGTATCCCGTAAAATTAAATTAATTATTCGGAGGATTGTTTATGTATGTCCCACAAAGAGCGGTGGCAGTACTCTTGTGCGACACATGTGCATGAAACATTACTTGCAACTTAATTGTTTGCATGATATCCATCGATATCAACTTTCAGTGTTATCAAATGATTTTTAATGGTGCGCAAATTTGTATGGCAAAGATATTAGCTTATAGTGCTTGTCAAACATAAATATCCGTTTTTTTTTTAAAATTATTTTTCATATAACTACACAGTTACTGTTCAAATGGTTAAAAACTTTCCGTGTGATGTTACAGAATGTGGTATCAGCTTAAGTAAAAGCAGAAGACAGCCCAGAAGNAAATGGTTAAAAACTTTCCGTGTGATGTTACAGAATGTGGTATCAGCTTAAGTAAAAGCAGAAGACAGCCCAGAAGTGTTATTGCATGGACAGGAAGAATCATCAGTGGCCAAGAAAGTCCCAAGGGTGCATGGCCATGGCAGGTGGGCATGGTCATCTTATTTTCCTTGCTTCACAAGACTATTTTTTTTTTAGAAATAATTATGTGTGGCATGCCCTATTAGTAGAGCGAAGTTAGAACACATGGCACTTTTAGTGTGTGTGTTGCTAAGTACAGGCCACCAGAGTCTGTAATAATTTATGACTCCTGTTTTTGGATATCATACAGTATTAAAAGTTAGAATAAGTTAAAATTAAGTCCTTGTTATAATTAACACTTCAGTGTGTGTATTGTACACTATATGTAATTCTGTCATAAATATTATCATATACGAAAAGGGAAATCAGAGTAGATATACATCAACTTAAAGAAACTACATCTTTACATATTTTATAATTATGGTGGTACAGATAAAAAATAATAAGTACAAAATCATTTTAGTGGGGAATTCTTGTCTACATGTTGCACAGAAGGTGCCTTTAGCATGTCTTTTGACTGAATCACACCTGTTTACATTTGTCAATATGATTTGGCATGAAATCTAAGAAACACTGTATGTTATCCTGAGACAGATTGTTCACAGTGCTTGAAAATTATGCTTCAAATCATTAACTTTTCCTTATGGAGGAAATTCGTGCCCCATATGATCACACATGTACTCGATTGCCGAAAGAAACAGATTATCTTNACTTTTCCTTATGGAGGAAATTCGTGCCCCATATGATCACACATGTACTCGATTGCCGAAAGAAACAGATTATCTTCTGGCCACTGAAGTTTTAAAAAATACCATAAACACTCGTGGGAAACCAACATTGTGTGCGAACAAGCTTAATCTTTCTGGAAACTGGCTTCTAGGCACTCTGGCTTTNACTTTTCCTTATGGAGGAAATTCGTGCCCCATATGATCACACATGTACTCGATTGCCGAAAGAAACAGATTATCTGCTGGCCACTGAAGTTTTAAAAAATACCATACACACTCGTGGGAAACCAACATTGTGTGCGAACAAGCTTAATCTTTCTGGAAACTGGCTTCTAGGCACTCTGGCTTTTAAATGTCATGTTGGATCGAAGGATTTTTTCAACATACAAATTTGTATTCAACAACCCTCGTATCAATCCAGTGATGAACGACAATCGCATGACATATCCCTAGACCATCTTACCACCAATGGAGACATGTGTGTCGTAANTGAAGTTTTAAAAAATACCATACACACTCGTGGGAAACCAACATTGTGTGCGAACAAGCTTAATCTTTCTGGAAACTGGCTTCTAGGCACTCTGGCTTTTAAATGTCATGTTGGATCGAAGGATTTTTTCAACATACCAATTTGTATTCAACAACCCTCGTATCAATCCAGTGATGAACGACAATCGCATGACATATCCCTAGACCATCTTACCACCAATGGAGACATGTGTGTCGTTAAGTGAGGGGAAGGGATTCAAATACTCACCTGTGGTCCTTCAGACTATAGTACAGTGATAATCCATTCCCAAAGAAAAAAGTGAATGGTCGCTAAAGACATTATGTAGCTAGTCTGTCGCATTCCACTTCCACATTGCTCTCTGAAAACATCACTGAAAACGAGGACGACTGTGTTGAAGTGTAAAAGTCAGAAAATATACAAGTCTTTGGTATAGCAAATTTGCCTGTGATATGGACCTGAAAATGGTTAAGACATATTTATAGTGCTTTAGTGACACCGTCACATGCTATTTGATGGTGTTTTATCTGACAATCACATGGTCCTCCCTCTAAATGATGTATTGGGAGTAGAGGGATTATGGGGACTTTGGCACATCGGGACCTAGGGTTGGAGCATCGGAGCTGTTCGTGCTCTATCATTCCGGTCGGCGGTCATCTTGGATCCATGTGATCTTGATCCCCAAAAAATTCAAAAATCTAAAAAATTATATTTAAAAATAATTAAAATAGGTATTAAAAATCTTACTAAAAAACGTAAATTTCCGGAGGTCCCCTCCTCCTTCCCCTACTAATGCCACCATCTTGGTGTGTGCAGTCCGCCATCTTGAAAGGTGCAGCCTTCCACCATTTTGGTCGGTGCAGTCTTCCATAATGGTAGATGCAGCCATCTGCCACCTTGGTCGGTGCAGTCCGCCATCGTGGTAGACATCACATCCACCATCCGCCATCTTGGTTTTTCGTTTGCGATTTGTTTATACATTATTGGAGTTTCTACTCTCATTTGTTCAACCACCATCTTGGTTTTTTTGTTTTTCATTTGTTTAAATTGCTTGTGCTGTCCCCAGCACTGCGCCCAGCAGACGACTGACCACCTCCACTCCCCCCTTTAAATATATTTAATTGACCAATTGCCCCACCCCTGATACTCATTGGCTAATTGCCCAGCCCCTCCAATATATTTCATTACTCTGCCAATGTTTCTCATTGGCTAATTACTTGGGCGTTTTCAGAAACTTCGTTCCGACCAATCGGTCCCCTACTTTAATGGCGAGGGTGGACTATTTCCCCCCCCCCTTGAAAACTCTTTATAAAACACACCCTGAGAACCCTCGCGAAATCAGTCATTTTTCTAGCTCTTAGGATGGCACACTTGTTGTTTCTGCGGCAGTAAAATCCTTTCGGCCATTTTGGCATTTGGAAGTGTACGCTCGCTTAATGCCTTGGACAAACTGGACGAGTTACCATACCTACCGAAAGAATTTCTTCTAGTATATGCACCTTACGAAATTAGGGCCGTATTCAAATATTTGCTGGACTACCTGCAGCAGGACAAAGACATACGGGGCTGCCTCCCGTGCAAGAAGTGTTTCGAGGGCTGCACCACCACCGTTCCCGACACGTCGCATCGCAGGGGTTGGTGCAAGGCCCGCCAAGCAGCCCTCGCGACTGCTGCACCCGTGGAAGACAACTTCCTCATTGAAGACGACATCCCCGTTGAAGACGCCCTCCCCATAGAAGATGTCCTCCCTGTAGAAGACGACATCCGTGTGCAAGTTATCTATTCGCAAGCTGTACCCGTGGAAGATGCTCCCCTTCAAGAAATTTACTGGCAAGCACTACCCGGTGTGGAAACCAACCCAGAACACAAATGCCCCATGTGTATGAGACTCAATAAAGTTTTAAATGACTTTACAAAAAATGTTTTTTAACTCAGTGTGTGCATGGGAAGCTAAAAATTTTTATATAATAAAAGAACATGTAGTGAAAAAGAAAGTTGTGCAACATCCAAGGTTTTCGCTTGTTGGATTCGTACACCACCAAGCAGATTGCCATCTTGTACAGCGACGAAGACGAGAAAACCAAAGTTTTCACTTTTTTACCGCTGTGTCCTTGGCAGCACCACGCAACAGGTGTACAGTCTACAGACGTACGAAACGCACGTACTAAGGTGTGACGAGGGGAATATTCTGTACGAGGAAATTACGGCAATGCTGGACTCTGCCAAAATTCTCTATTATCCTGTGTATGTGTTTGGAAGACGCTAAGAGTTGGCGATTCGCAATGCGTGCCCCATCGGAACGAACTTTGTAGACCTTCACAAGCAATGCCGCTGCCCGCCGTTTCGACAGCTCGTCGAGACATATGCCACAAAATTTCCCGAGGGCAAAAATCAAAGATATTGCTGTGCCCCGTGCAACACCAAAGCCCTAAGATTGTGGAGTTATGAGAACTCGTGGTTCATTTTTAAAAAAAGACTTTGAAGAACCCACTTTACATTAAAAAAATACATTATGTCCGTAATGCCCTACAAGACTCAGAGAAGAAACATTCGTAAAAAAATATTCCTTGTATTATACAGAATAATAATAATATTGTAATGTGTGTGCATAAATAAAGGTGTTTAAAACGATATATATTTTTATTTCATTTCGAGTAATGTCCTGCTAATGCAAGTTTTAAAAAAAATGGCAAAGAAAAATTATTTAATAAATAAGTTTTTTATTATTTAAAGAAAATAAAATATTTAGTACATCAGTTATGTTATAATTTTAAAAAAAATTAATGAGACTTTAGCCATTACTAACATATCATATACGTATATATTACACGTACAAATATAATTATTTAAAAATAATTTAAGGATTTAGAAAAAAAAGTTGTGCATCATGCACAGATGCATTATGCTGCTTTCTATAAAGTAATCATAGCTAGAAAAACCCCAAAAAAAAAAATGGTTAAAACCACTTCGCTATCCCTTACGGTATGCGATAAGCACAGTAAAGGATTATATGCATTCCCCCTAAACCAGGCCTAGACGCTCATCATTAAAAACATTTCCTCCCAAGTTCAAAATCAGTACATTAGGAAATTTAGGCAGTGGGGGAAAAATACCCATGTGGATACTCCACGTGCGGTGATTTTTCTAGCAGCCATTGTCAGCATATGAAACTCTTTATATGCTTAAATAATGCATATATAGTAAGTTTTTCAGNTTCGTACACCACCAAGCAGATTGCCATCTAGTACAGCGACGAAGACGAGAAAACCAAAGTTTTCACTTTTTTACCACTGTGTCCTTGGCAGCACCACGCAACAGGTGTACAGTCTACAGACGTACGAAACGCACGTACTAAGGTAAGACGAGGGGAATATTCTGTACGAGGAAATTACGGCAATGCTGGACTCTGCCAAAATTCTCTATTATCCTGTGTGTGTGTTTGGAAGACGCTAAGAGTTGGCGATTCGCAATGCGTGCCCCATCGGAACGAACTTTGTAGACCTTCACAAGCAATGCCGCTGCCCGCCGTTTCGACAGCTCGTCGAGACATATGCCACAAAATTTCCCGAGGGCAAAAATCAAAGATATTGCTGTGCCCCGTGCAACACCAAAGCCCTAAGATTGTGGAGTTATGAGAACTCGTGGTTCATTTTTAAAAAAAGACTTTGAAGAACCCACTTTACATTTAAAAAATACATTATGTCCGTAATGCCCTACAAGACTCAGAGAAGAAACATTCGTAAAAAAATATTCCTTGTATTATACAGAATAATAATAATATTGTAATGTGTGTGCATAAATAAAGGTGTTTAAAACGATATATATTTTTATTTCATTTCGAGTAATGTCCTGCTAATGCAAGTTTTAAAAAAAATGGCAAAGAAAAATTATTTAATAAATAAGTTTTTTATTATTTAAAGAAAATAAAATATTTAGTACATCAGTTATGTTATAATTTAAAAAAAAATTAATGAGACTTTAGCCATTACTAACATATCATATATATGTATAGATTACACGTACGAATATAATTATTTAAAAATAATTTAAGGATTTAGAAAAAAAAGTTGTGCATCATGCACAGATGCATTATGCTGCTTTCTATAAAGTAATCATAGCTAGAAAAACCCAAAAAAAAAAAAAATGGTTAAAACCACTTCGCTATCCCTCACGGTATGCGATAAGCACAGTTAAGGATTATATGCATTCCCCCTAAACCAGGCCTAGACGCTCATCATTAAAAACATTTCCTCCCAAGTTCAAAATCAGTACATTAGGAAATTTAGGCAGTGGGGGAAAAATACCCATGTGGATACTCCACGTGCGGCGATTTTTCTAGCAGCCATTGTCAGCATATGAAACTCTTTATATGCTTAAATAATGCATATATAGTAAGTTTTTCAGNGATTTTTCTAGCAGCCATTGTCAGCATATGAAACTCTTTATATGCTTAAATAATGCATATATAGTAAGTTTTTCAGGGGGGAAATTATATACCGTGAGAAGACGCTAGCGTAAAGGTACACCAACCACAAGTACAAAATCATAAAAACCAGTTACCTTTAGTAAAAAAATTTCTGTATTTTCATACATTCGTGTGCGCATGCTCCATTAAGAGATATAGAGATATATCTTATACGTGGTAAAACACCTCCACCCTCCCCCTCAGAGTCCACCCCCTACTCTGCTACATGGCTTTAGCCGAATGAAAAGTGACATGCGAACATGTGTATGTATATGTGTGCGGCCTCTAATCCAGCCGGTGTCAACAGTATTCACTGTTTATGATTTATGCGAACTAGAACATAGTTTTATTCCCGAGATGCTAGTCCACCATGCAGATTTATACCACAATACGAATCCCAGCAAAGACATGCGTATACAGCTCTCATTCACCACCCTTCAACCTCGTCGAGACATATAAGGAAAGACTTTACAAGTGCGAAATAATTAGAGCATATTGCAGTCAGTGCATTACTGAGACCATGAAATTTTAGAAGCAATTATGACAAAAGCTTACTTAAAAAAGTGGTCACGAGTCCGATAACAGAAGTAAACGAGAGGTACCTGCAGTCGTACTCTGAGCTCGCGCACACTGCCAACCGCGCTGCACCAGGTGTTGAATTTGACTTTTCCCTAGCGCACTGACCGCAGGAGCGAGGTTTGTTGCTCCAGCAGCTTGTTTTATTTTTCATACAAGCTAACTTTAATACATATTAAAATAAACACAGATATCTGCATGCACAAGTCAACACCAGGGAAGACCCATGTTCAAAGGGACCCGGGTTCGATACTCGACACGTTCGGCCCGAATTTCTATTTTAAAAATCACTCCAACTGAATGCCGGGATGGTTTCTTGGTCGAGTCCTTACTTTTTCCCGCTTGCCGTAGCAACTCGCTCCGTCTCAAAATAGTATAAAATTTACTTTTATTATTATTTTAGCTTGCACACTACCTGGACAATATAAACTCACGCTACTATTTTACAAAAATATAATACAGTCACGAATAAAAATTTTATATATGTGTTCATTATAAGAGGAAGGGGGTTGCGTCATTTTCTCTCACATCGAATCCGCAACTTCGGACTTTCAGAATCACGAGCCAGCCATGTTTCGAGGGCGAAAAACATAAAGAAATTGCCACATGTAAATCACTATATTGAGCACAAAGATTTATTTGATAGCAGCAATTCCTTGCATATTTCAGGCATACCTAGATAGCATTTTCCATTTTACATGTATTTAAAGCTCTCATTTCGCATACGATGCATTGTTAGCCAGTATGATAACTCTAGGAATATATGTATACCGAATCGGGCCATTATTATTCTCTTCGCAAACCAACGAACGTCTCCTTTCATCCGCTTATGCATATACTTAGAAATATTTCCATGCTCGCGTACACAGTGGTCAATTAATGTTAAACCGTTTAGGAGAAAAAAATCTAACAGAATATTCGACCCGCTCACATCTGCAAATACGAGTGTAAACCTCCTTTCACGAATAAAATATTTAACTCTTGTTGCGACGGGAAAATCTAAGACAATTTTGCACCGATATTGTTTATATACACACATACAAACACGTGTGCGCAAGATACTAAATTAAGGAAAGAGGAAACATGCCACCCATTATAGAAATAGGGGACAGAATTTGCCCAGTAACGAACTTAGGATAATACACTTCATGCCCCAAATAGTGCTACATATTTATATTTCCGAATCGAAGCGATATTCCGACATGAAAAAAAACAGAGCATTTTAAGTTGTTTTAATCTTGAACCTTCAGAGCAAACGGCTATGTTCACACCTAAAACCTGATCATTGAAAAAATATATATATATATATATATATAATGTCCAGTCCCCTAATATAATTTTTTTTTAAATTACAGAGTACGCGTCATAATATCAGAGCTAAATACCGATTCTAAAATAGTCCCCATTTCTTTATGAACCTGCAGAAATACACACGCATGTTGGCAATGTTTCAGCCCAGGCATGCGAGTGTATCATATACACATACGAACGATAAATTTTCGAAAAGTCAGAAGCGAGATCAAAATCACCCATTATCAGTGCTCACTTTTGCGACAAACTTTGTGCACCTCCATCATACTCAGAAAGAGTTCTGATGCTTGCTAGCACACTTGCTCTCTATCAACCCCTCGTGATGCCATGAAGATACAAAATCTCTTATAATGCAAGTACATAAGCAATAGATTAAAAAACAATTCAAAATACTCATGTTTACACACACGAGGTTTATTACTCATGCAAAATTAAAACAAGTATCAGGCTGCAGGAGAGATTACTCAGGTCAGAAGGCCTACTGCAATCTGTGAACTTATGAAGATTTGGACACATCAGTTCAGGTTCCCGACCGAAAACGGCACTCTGGGCCCATTTTACAATGATAACCTCTTCCACTGTGTCACATAAGAGGGGGACTGCAGTGGCTAGAGCTCTAATTTCCCATCACGAGTACGTGTAAAGCATTCTTTCTTTTGTGTACACATTTTCACACAGGACCACCTCAACACCAGCCCATTCTTCACTCGGCCTCTTCCTTCCAACACGACGAGACAAGTTCGATTCCCGGCAGGGTCACTCCCAGATTTTTGCCCTTTCGTTCCTCAAAAATATTCCTTCTTAAGTTCGTTTGTTTGTCAAACAAAATTCTGCCGACTTAAACAGTCCGAGAAAGACATAATACTTCAGATTGAACCATATTTCCCGTATCACACTTTCTCGTTCAATTTTTGTTTTAAAACAAACCCTTGCATTCGATTTTATACACCACTGAAATAAGAAGTTTTTCAGAAAAGCAGTAGGGCAAGGTTGAATAAATTAAAAGTGCACAACTAAGAACACTAAAATGTATTATCCTTCTTTTTCCATGCATTCAATCTTTGCATTTCTCTGATGTTTGCAGATTATGGATAGAACACAATGGCTTCATTCGATGTAACCCCTTTCCTTAATTTCACCGATGATTAAATATATCTCGTTACTAAGCAAGGCAATCAAATGTCTGAGTCTATCAACAAGTTCATTGGGGTCTTCAGGAAATATGTAGTCGGCGTTTTTGTCGTCTTCTGCATTATTCATGTCACTTTCTTCAGCCAAGCCGGTGAGGAGATGTGTGAGGATGTCGAAAAAATCGCCACTCTTTTCACCGTCAACATTGTCTTCATTATCGTATACATGGCCCTTATCTTTTTCGCAACTCTTCCAGCCGGAACGAAATCTCATATACGCTGAAGATACTTAGGAAAAATCACTAAGATATTACTCATTATAACCTGTTTTATTTAAGGTATATTTCCACAACACACAGCGAGCAGCGTCGCTTGTATTGTGATTAGCAGGGAGATTGACGGGGGAGCATGTCATGCAAAAATATGCTCGCATGAACTCTGATATGTATCGACTCGGGAAATAATGGCTCGTTTTTAACATTTGGGAACAAGGCATTATTTACAAACATGAGGATATTCCTGAACGTAATAGCTTGGTTAAAAACCTATTTTATGCATATTTACAATCATATATTCATGATCTGATCGTGATCTCTGCTATACCCGACAGCAAGGTTTTCATATTAGATTTTTTTTTTCCTAAATATTTAAAGTGATATTTTCCCATCGTGCTTGGTATCGATGGCAGAAGTATTTCAACGATTATTTTATTTTGAACTATAGATATTTTATAGCTCGGACATGGTACTCTTTACAGAAAGAATACTAAATGTTCATAACTGTTATTTTCAATATGACTAATTTGTTGTTAAACAATTTTTGATGGTAGGCCGTTAAAAAGAAATAATAACTTAGAAATGTGTTGCCCATTTCAGTTAATTAATTAAGCTCAGTGAAAGTGCCGCGAGAAACACGAACCGACATTTAATCTCTTGGCACACATTGTATAGTATATCAGTGTCAACCCTGGCGCATGCATTTCTGACCTGTGGCTTCAAATTTTCCACTAATAAGGGATTCTAATGTTATTTTTTCATAAAATCCCACATATATAATTTGACTGTCATTTTTTTCATAGCTCCAGCCCTACAGCAGGAATTTCAAGTCACCACCAAAAAGTAATAGAAAAACGTATCCATAAATGTCACATACTTAACTTTTCATTGAATGGCATGAGAAATCTTACTGCTTCACTGTGTGTGGGTTTTAGTTGTTACGAGATCTATTTCCGATATGCTTGAATGTCAAGTATTTTCCAAAACGTTTCCCTCGCAGTTGTTTTGAAATGATGGTTTCTCGACTAGCATACCTTACAGTTGTATGCGGACTGCGCACGAACGCTTTATTTAAACATGCAGTCATTGCCAACAAAACTTTCGTACCGAGCAAAAGCACGATTTTGTTGCTTGATTGGAGGTGTATTTGAATATTTTTGAAGAAAATAACATTGCGCTTTGGTAGACTAATTGAATTAGTTTCGTGAAACTGACACACAACATTATTTCTCTCAACCAGTAATGTTTTGCCTAACTACTGGTCCCAGAACTACCTAGCAGCAAGACATCGCAATACAGCGAGAGTATAAAAACTCTGATATTTATTCTTTCGTACATACAAAATATAAAAATGTTATGTAAGCCTTTTGCGAGTATTAAATAAACGAAAATGAAAAAGAACATTTATAGACACAAAATTATATTAAACGAAAGATGTTAAATAAAAAAATGTTCATGTTTTCAAAATACTGCCATTGCCACATCTAGGAACTAATTCCTTGAACTAATTCATGCTGACTACTAGCAGGGTGAGAGTGAAAAAAAGAACAAATAATGTGGCAACAGGAACATTCTTCAAAACAGCTGAAAAAATACTAGCTGATGAGACAAATACTGAAAATTTCGATGTGGCATTTTCTTCTCCTCTTTCGACAAAAATACTATCTTCTATTTCGACAGAAATACAGCCTTCTACTTCAACAGAAATACTACCTTCTACTTCTGCAGAAATACTATTGTCTACATCAACAGAACAGTGCTCGAACAGGGAAATCAATACAGTTAGCAATGTAAACCCAACAGGTCTGCCGAAACATATTTGACATGTTATCAGTAAAGTTGTTGATATTGATAATGCTACAATAAAGTGGGTTTTGGAAAATTCCTGTGCACCACCTGAAAACTATACTTTTCCACATTCACTGGATATAAAACAAGGGAAATAAATAGTGTCATGCAAGCCACAGTTATTTAAAAAAATACCCATGGCTTGCATTTTCCGAGGTATATAAAGGACTTTACTGCAAGCACTGCCTTTTTTTTTGTCACAGGAAACATAGGAAGACTTACAAAAAAATTTCCGCAGTCTAAACTTGTGACAAACCCACCCAGAAATTTTGCTAAACTATTGGGCAAGGAAGGTGATTTAGAGTTGCACACAAAAACACACTGCCACCAGAATGCTGTATTATCTGGTAAAGAATTCCTAAAACGCAGTTATGATGCCAGCATAAGCGTGAAAACAGGGTAAACTTACAAGTTCTTCAACAAATACAGGAAAACAGAGAGGGACTGGTGCCCATTATAGAGACGATTATTTTTATAGGGAGACAGAATATTGCTTTCCGTAGCCATAGAGGTTATGGTGACTTACTGTATGGTTCTATTCCCATTAATAAAGGGAATTTCCATGAGCGGTTGAGATTTCGTATTCAAAGTGGTGAGCAGCAACTTCAAAATCGTTTACATTGCACTTCATCTCATGCAACATGTATAAATAAGACAATACAAAATGAAATTATTTCATGCTGTAGTGACGAAATATTTTCTACTTTCACTATAGAAAGGGTAAAAGAGTATGTGTATTATAGTATTCTGTTTAATGAGACGACAGACATTGGTTATGAGTTACAACTCTTGTTGGTTTCACAGTATGTTCACATGAACTCTGTGAGAGAAGATTTTATACAGTTTCGGGATCTTTGTGATCACTCAGCAGACACTGATTCTCAGAATGGTGGTATCGAAAATTACGAAAATGAATTTTCTCTTACAGGTCAGGTCATAGGTAAGACAGTACTAACTCTTCTAAAAAAAATCATGGCCTAGACCCTCGAAACTGTGTTCGAATCGCCGCTGATAGTTGTAGTGTTCTGGTATCGGAAGTGAGAGGCGCAGTGAAGGAAATACAAAAATAAGCTTCCAATGCTATACGATGCCCTTCTCATAGCCATACCTTAAAACTGGCAACCTAGAAATCATGCCAAGTGAAAGCTATGAGAAAATCTGTGGATATTATGAAATAAATCACATAACTTATTTCGCTGCTTCTTTTAAACGCAACAGCGGTTTGAAGATAACAGTTGGTAAGAAACCTTCAGGAATGTGTGACACAGGATGGGTAGAGCGTCATGAAATTGTGTTACAGATTAGCACACAATAGCACAAAGTATCTGAAGGACTTGAGTAAATAGCAGAGTGGAAGGAATATCAATCTTCTGCAAAGCCGAAGACATTAGTAAATGCTATCCATTATAGCGATTTTATTATCGCTACGTTATGCCTTGCTGATTTATTTTCTGGCGTTCTTCTACTTAGCAAGTTGATTCAAAAGGGATCGGATGATACAAATACAGCTACAGAAACAGTTGAGGACACTTCTAGTGTTTTACAAGAAAAATATACAAACTGCGAAAAATAATTTGAGTATCTTTTTCAGAAAGCAACTGCTTTTGCACAAAAGCTAGGGACTGAACTATACATAAAATGTATCGTACGTAAACAAAACAACAGAAAATTTTCCTTCTTCCGAACCTAGCAAATATTTCAGAAAAAACATTATTCATTCTACTCATTAAAAATGTTGTTGAAGACATTAAACGAAGATTCTCAATCATTAGCTTAAGTGGCTATGAACTCAACGTGCTCTTTCGCACTTCAAGTATGCATTAAAACNACGAAGATTCTCAATCATTAGCTTAAGTGGCTATGAACTCAACGTGCTCTTTCGCACTTCAAGTATGCATTAAAACAATTCAGCAGCTCTTAGTACAATTACAAAAATGCATTACTAGAGATAGTTCTAAAATGCGAACTACAACTGTGGCAGAAAAAATGGCAATGGAAAATAAAAAGTGATAACACTATAGTGTCTGGTACACTAAAAGCCTTGGCAGCATGCGACGAAGATGTTTTACCGATTATACGTAAACTATTAAAAGTGTTGGTTACTTTGTGAGTGAGTGTCGCATCGGCAAAAAGAACATTCTCTACACTTTGGAGGCTCAAAACCTGGCTTCTATCGCTCATGGGAGAGGAATGTCTCATAGTACTCGCCCTTCTCAACATCTAACGAGATATACCAGACAAAACACAAAACATTAATGTAAGATTTGCTCAATGTGTTCAGCACCGTAAGTAGTTATAAAATGACGAGCCCAGCGCAGCGCTAGCACACCATAAATTTTAACCACATGTTTTCAATCCACTTCTGAAAAGTAATGGATTAAAAATACCCATATGTTTTCAACCCACTTAAAAAACTAATGAATTAAATATAACCATACGTTTTCAACCCACTTAAAAAAACTAATGGATTAAATATAACCATACATTTTCAACCCACTTAAAAAACCTAATGAATTAAAAATACCCATTTGTTTTCAAACCACTTTTAAAAACTAGTGGATTAAAAATAGCCATACGTTTTCAACCCACTTTTAAAAACTAATGGATTAAACATAACCATATGTGTTGAACCTGCTTCTAAAATTAATTGTTTGAAAACAACCATAAGTAATAAAATGCCGAGCCCAAGGCAGCGAAAAAGTCACTTAAATCGGAAGGTATCATCCTGGGGCTGTAACTGACTTTTTGAAATTGATTTCGTCACTAAATGGAAATTGATTTCGTCACTAAATGAAAATTGATTTCGTCACTAAATGAAAAATGATTCCGTCACTAAATGAAAATTGATTTCGTCACTAAATGAAAAATGATTTCGTCACTGAATGAAAATTGATTTCGTCACTAAATGAAAAATGATTCCGTCACTAAATGAAAATTGATTTCGTCACTAAATGAAAAATGATTTCGTCACTGAATGAAAATTGATTTCGTCACTAAATGAAAAATGATTTTGTCACTAAATGATTTTGATGGAAATGCCAATCCGAGCTGCGCAAAAAGTTGCGTCACAAATTTTGTTGGGTTTTTTATGTCTGAGCGCAAAAAAAAGTTGCATCTTTATCTAAATACAATATTTGACGCAATTTTTTTTGCATTTGAGCGCTTAAAAAAAATATAATGTATAATAAATGAATATGAATTAAAATGAAAATAAATTTATACTTAATATACGAAGACGACTATTGCAATAAAAAAGGCTAATGCAACTGGTAATGTTTGGAACGAATATAAATTTAAGCCTGATGTTTTTGTGAAAAGAAAGAAGGAGAAACCGAAACAACCATTTGTCAAGTGTGAAACTTGTAACCACTACTACAAACCATCTCTAATAAAAAGTCATCTGAGAAGTAGATTACACAAAGGAAAAGATAAGCAAGTTAATTGTGAGGCTTGTGGACATAACTACAAACAATCTCTCATAAAAAGTCACTTGAGGAGCAAAGTACACAAATACACACTCAGATTCAGTGTTGAAGAAATTGAAGAAGCATTTAAAAGTAGGATCAAGACTTATGCTGTAAATAATGTGAATGCTTACAAAGACCCAAATCATTTCCTAAACGATATAAAAGTTACTGTCATCAGCATAATTAATAAACATTTAAAATCAATGGACCTCAAAGTGAACATGAAGTTTTTCGCTGATTACAAAAGAGGAACTGGTGACAATATCGAATATGTAGAAAGCTCTTTTAAAACCAAAAACAAAATTATACTGAAATCAACTGATCTAGAAAAATATTATACTGATAGCATATTAAAAATCATAGCTGATATGGGTGCGTTTGAAGCAAAGGGCTCTCAGTGGGTGCTCAATATGATATTCAAGCTAGAGGTGCGAATAAATAAATATGTTTCATTTAAGGGTAGCTATTATGTTGATCTTCCAGAAAAAATCAAAGCTAAGCTGGCAGCAATTCGTGTTAAGAACAACGATCAAAAATGTTTTTNGCTAAGCTGGCAGCAATTAATGTTAAGAACAACGATCAAAAATGTTTTTTATGGTCTATTCTATCCGCATAACATCCAGCCCAAAAGGATCCTCAAAGAGTGAGCAAGTAATTGGATCATGAACATGATTTTGACGAAGCACTTAAGGGTTTGGAATTTCCTATGAAATTGGATAGCATACCAACATTTGAGAAAATAAGTGGACTATCAATTAATGTATATGCATATGAAGAAAAATAAAACAAGGACAATAAGGAATATATATAATCTATCCATTAAAAACAACAAAAAATAAGGTGGATAAGCATATTAATCTGCTCTACAACAAAGATGAAAAGAATGACCACTAATGCTGGATAAAAAGTCTTTCGAGACTTATTGCATCACAGGTGACAAAGTATGGTCATAAAATATACATATGTGATAGATGTTTGCAACACTTCTACTCTGAAAGCAAGCTAAATGCTCACGAAGAAGACTGCCGAGGTCATGATGCAATTAGAGTCGAACTTCCCCATAAAGGAAATAACATACTAAGATTCTAGAACAAAAATCATTCTTTGAGAGTTCCTTTTGTGATATATGCCGATTTTGAGTGTTTGTTAACAAAAATCGAAACTTGCCAGCCAAATCCCGATAACTCCTACACAAAGCCGTACCAAAAACACGAGCCTATCAGTTTCAGTTACTATATCAAATATGAACATGAATACTATAAGGCACCAGTAACTTATGAAGGATCTGATGCATCTAGGGTATTCGTCAAGATGTTAATGGAGGAAGCAAAGGCAATAGGAGATTTCTACAAAAATGAAAAACCAATGATTCCCTTGACAAAGAAAGAACAGATTGATTATGATACAGCCACCCATTGCCATATATGTGAAAAGACTGGATGGAGACTCTGTGAGAGACCATGACAACCTTACAGGTAGATTTAGAGGAGCCGCACACAAAGATTGTAACTTACCCTATAGAAATCCATGTTTCGTTCCTGTGTTTATACACAATCTATCTGGATATGACACACATTTATTAGTAAAGGAGCTGGGCATCGATGAAAATAAAATTGACCTAATTCACAACAATGAGGAAAAATATATTTATTTCACTACACATGTATGTGCGGGCGTAAATCTAAGATTTATTGACTCATTAAAATTTATGGCCAGCAGCATCGATAAACTCTCTAGCAATCTTTCCAGAAGTCAATTCTGCGAAACGAGTAAGCATTTTTCCAATGAACTTCTAGATGTTGTTATAAGGAAAGGCGTTTACCCATATGACTACATGGATAGTGTTGAAAAGTTTTGTGAGACATCACTACCTAATAAGAATGCATTTTACAACAAACTCAACAAATGTGATATTTCAGATGAGGACTACGAGTTTGCAATAAAGGTGTGGGAATCTTTCAACATAAAATCCTTAGGAGAGTATACTCAGTTGTATAACAAAACAGATGAATTGATATTGAGTGATATTATAGATAATTTGAGAGATATATGTCTCAAAACATATAAACTGGATCCCGCATGGTATTTCACAGAACCAGGGCTAGCGTGGGATGCAATGCTCAAACATACTAAAACAGAACTACAACTACTAACGGAGTACGACATGATTTTGATGATTGAAAAAGATATTCGTGGTGGAATATCACAATGTTGCAAGAGGTACGCCAAAGCAAATAATAAATACATGAATGATTATGATACCAAAGTTGAAGCCTCTTATCTGGCCTACCTGGATGCCAATAACTTATATGGATGGGATATGAGTCAGAATTTACCTTACGGTGGGTTAAAGTGGAGAAATACAAAAATTTATGTAACAAAAACTTGAGATGATGCCAGAAAAGGCTATATATTGGAAGTTGATTTG
>NQII01000477.1:664361-790778 GCA_002778355.1 Clitarchus hookeri
TAGCTTATACTGTTGGTACACATAAGCCTCATTCGGATGTGTAAATGCATCGCCAACAGGAATATCAAACTCAACGCGCTTGTTGTATTCATTTTAATTGTTTTTTGTCTGGTCGTTTGGTGGAAACTTCTGACGTTCATAGCTTTCAATTTTTTGTATACTCATTTATTATATAGAAAAAAAAATTAGTTTTTTTAAACAACTACACTTCCCTTATCAACCCAAGAATTATGACTACTATCAAAACCCAACCATTTAACAAGCAGCTTATTTCCTTTCCTTTGTAAAACTTTCTCTACTAAGTAGTCTTGATCATACTGGGTCTTAAGCAGCTCTGGTTCATAAAATATACCCTTGATGGACTCACTTTTCAAATCTTTTATTCTGTATGTTATGGGGTGCGTGTACAATACGTCACATACCTTAAATACTTCAGTGGACCAGTTTGGTGTATACCCCTTTTCAAACAAGCCTTTACTTTTACTTATACGGACTTTATCTCCTATAACAAACCGTGCTTTAGCCATTTTTCTTTCTCCACCATACATGCTGATTAGAATAGACCTTTCATTCTTTGCGCTTACATTGGCAGGTTTTATTCTGATTGTGCTGTGAACAGTGTTATTGTATTCACTTATTAATTAAGGCAATATGTCCACCCATTTATAGCTTCCCTGCACAGTAAATATCTTCCACATTTTCTCCTTCAATGTTCTATTAAATCTTTCTACGACACTGGCTTTCTTTCCGCTGTATGTTGAATAGTGTGTTATGTTGTTATTGACCATTAACGTCTTAAATGATTTATTGTAAAATTCTTTCCCTTCGTCTGTTTGTAAATGCATAGGACTGCGGCCATTCAAAATAGTTTTAAATGCTAAAGTAACATTTTCACCTGTTTTATCTTTGACAGGTATTGTCCATGCATACTTGGAAAAAACATCAATCACGGTCAGCATATACTTAAACCCCTTGTTAAGACTGTGTATACCTTTTAATGATCCAGAGTCCATCTCAACCAAGTCAGCCTGCCAGAGATCGTCGATGCCGAAAGATAGAACAGCCCTCCTGGGGAAATTTTTTCGCATTGGTTTATGAATTTCATTTGCAATATCGTCTTTTATACTCCGACCAGTGAACATTGACTTATTGGTACCACAACATCTACAAACACATTTAATTCTTGCATTATTTTTAAGTTCATATGAAACCTTATCACTTAGTGTATGCTTCCTACACTTGAGACAGTACACATTTAAGTTATCAATATTCATTTTATATATACATATAATAAATGATTACCGAAGAACAAGCTAAAATGAATATTGAGAGAAGAAAACAACTAATTGAAAAGTTTAAGGCCTTCCGGAAACTACATAAAGACGAGTATGATAAAAATAAAAGACAGGAACAACCTTTGATAGATGCGATAAAGGACTTGGGACAAAAAGTTGAGCATGTATCAAATGAGAATAAGAACCTAATCATGGAACTTGTTCCATTTGCTGTAAAGAATTTGTACTACCCACGAACGCCTACGGAAACTTAATTTGAGAGGAAACTGTTTGGTAAAGCAGACACCGATGACGATGGCATTGGACGCTATGATGATGGCGTTGAACACTATTACGATGGCGTAGNACGCTATGACGATGCCGTTGAACGCTATGACGATGGCGTTGAGGCGTTGGAGCATTTGAAAAACGATATTGTACCGTTAACTAACTATAGAACAACATTTATTGGAGAGAAAGTGACTGAATTCCTAAATAACTGCGATGGCCATGTTTTTGGACTAAGGCCTGATGGAGGCAAAAGGTATATTGGCGATAGCGAAGTAATATTCAACAATGACCGACTTACTGTAAAAGATCGAACATACATTGGAACTAATGGTTTGCTGAAATTGCTAACTCGTAAGGATGTATCAGAAAGTGACTACACCGCAAACGACTATGAAAACTATAGTCATACCCTAACAGATACAAATGCAGTTTTTCAAAAGAATGACCCCAACTCGGGAACACCAAATCAAGCAAGGGCGATAAATAGAAAACTTTCGTTAGACCAGTGTACGATATGATAAAGAAAAACCGCAACTCTCCTCGTACAGGAACAGGTATAAAGACATATACAGGTTATCCCAAAGAATACATATGGATGGATGATGTTAGTAAGCTCATTGATAGGTTTCTCGTTATTTATGGCGAAGAGAACGCTGGAAATGATAACTATTACAATGAGAAGGTCGGAATAATGGATATGCTCAACAGCAAGTTTAGTGACTTTGTTGTAAATAATCCAAAAGGTATACCATACTTGATATGAATGTTGAACACAATACCCCCTTCTTTCTGGGAGTCGAAGCATCATGGAAAGGGATTACTCAATGATATAATAACTTTTCTACCTTTTGAGTTGCATGCACCAGGCTATAAATTCCTAGGCCCAGGTACCAGACTAAAAGAGAGACTTGAGAGAGGTGATAACCTGTTAATCCATTAGATGAAGCTGCAATGGAGCATGATATAGCTTATCATCACCATAAAGATCTAGCTGAAAGACATGTAGCTGATAAGGAACAGGAAAAGAAGGCATTCAAAAGATTGTTAAGCTCAGATGCTGATCTCAATGAAAGATTGTGGGCTGGTGTTACTGGATCAGCAATGCATATTAAACATAAGCTAGGCTGGGGAATTAAAATAACATTTTAAAAATATTAGGTATAATAAATTAAAGTAAAAAACATCGCATTTCAAGTTTCTAGCGAGGAGCTGGAGGGTTTGAATATTGATTCTTTCCTGACAAAAGACCAACTGGAATGCAAAAACAAGAAATTGAAGGAAGGCAAAAGTATGAGTATCACAATCTCAACTCCACATCTTAAGAAAATGTCTAAGGAAATGAAGACTGGAAATGGTTTGACATCTCACAATGGTGGATTTTTACCTTTGATTTTTGCAGAATTGGGAGCTCTAGGGGCATTGGCAGGAGGTGCCTCATCTATCGNAAAATGTCTAAGGAAATGAAGACTGGAAATGGTTTGACATCTCACAAGGGTGGATTTTTACCTTTGATTTTTGCAGAATTGGGAGATCTAGGGGCATTGGCAGGAGGTGCCTCATCTATTGCTACATCAGTAATTAATGCTACGAAGAGAGACCAGGAATTGGAAGAACAAAATAGACATAGTTTAGCCATTGAAAAACAAGGTAGGGGGGTGAAGAATGCCGAAAAAAAAGAAGTAACTCCACTCAGTAACTTTGATAATGATAAAATGGTTAAAAAATTTAACATTAAAAATTTTCGAGGTGTATTTATGATTGATAAGCTGCCTAACACGCCACTCGATAAGGAATGTGGGATTGTTAACCTAGATGTTTCAAAAAACTCTGGAACACACTGGGTATGCTACTGGAAAGAATCCAATAAAAAATATTTTTCGACTCATTTGGTGGAGATCCACCCCGGGAATTGATTGCGTATCTCGGTGGTAATATTATTTATAAGGATAGCAAAATTCAAAATTTCCACCAAGTAATTTGTGGCATTTGTGTGTCATTGTGCTAAATCACTTTTCACGTAAGTTTAAATTTCCAAAAAAAATTTTACTGTTAATAAACGATGGATATATGTGGAAATGCATTTAAGACCTCTTGGATTGAAGATCGAATTGAAGAACACCGGAATAATGATACAACTACTGAGAAGATCAATACTAATGATTTTGTTTCCCACCCACAGTTCAGTGACTTTATAACCACACTGACAAGAAATAAAAGATCCTTGGATAAAGTCTTTCTTACCTACTTGGAAGAAGATAATAATATAGATTTTGAAAACAAAAGGCTTAGAAATATGGGAAATCCTATTGCTCCTAATGATGCTGTCAATTTAGAGTACTATCAGTCCAACAGAATTGATATTATTCGTTTAGTTGGAAAATACAGTTCAAAGGACAAATTATTTTACCTAGGTAATAATCAAACACAATATATTTTTATGAGAAGTGGAACAGTAAATGAGATAATAATGAAACCAGAGGATTATAAAGGAATTATCAAATTATACCATAATTTAAAAAGCTTTGCCATACATAAGGCTTTCGCTGTCGTGCCTGATGATAAGATATTTTTTAAAATTCCAAAAGCTTTCAGTGTACCTGAAGGCACAGTTGTGTTTTTTGAAATAGTTATGGTATATAAATACATTTTTAAAAAACAGCAGAATCTGTTAGTTTTTTAATGGAAATTTTTCCATTAAAAGCAAAGAAAAATTCGCTAATAATCTAAGGATTTAAAAAGTCTTTCATTTTATTATGATACTTACCATTATTCAACTTACGAGTTGTGTATATTGTAACAAAACCATATTCCTTATCCCAACATTTTGAACANTCAGTGTACCTGAAGGCACAGTTGTGTTTTTTGAAATAGTTATGGTATATAAATACATTTTAAAAAAAGAGCAGAATCTGTTAGTTTTTTAATGGAAATTTTTCCATTAAAAGCAAAGAAAAATTCGCTAATAATCTAAGGATTTAAAAAGTCTTTCATTTTATTATGATACTTACCATTATTCAACTTACGAGTTGTGTCTATTGTAACAAAACCATATTCCTTATCCCAACATTTTGAACAAGTCTCCCTAAATTTCTCAAATGGGATATCGCCACCAACGAAATCGCTATGAATATGTTTAAGATTTGTATCATCTTGTCTGAATATGCAAAGAAAATTGGCATTGTCTCTTATAAGCTGTTTAGGCACTTTTGAGTATGTCTGAGCTAAATAGAAACAATCAATGTCTTTGTGCCTACCGCGAGTGAAGAAATCTCTTACTTTGTCCTGATTTTCAAGTATGATATTATCAAAAACAACAACAGAGTCATTACAACATTCATCCACGGTAACAATTTCTTCATTTGTAGGGAAAAAGTATACTATTGGGACAGATATTAATTTTGCTGCTACCTCTGTATCTTCCTTTAAAGCTATATATTTAGGTTGGTTCAGACTTTTTGAACACACATATAAAGTACCAAAGTCCAACCATCCTGGGGAATATATAAAATTATCTATCATAAGAGTTGTTTTTCCGCAGTTACTAGAGCCCACTATCAAACATCTAATATTATTAGGCATTAATTCTCCATGACGTTTTGTCAATACAGTTTTGTCTGGTATCCTTATTTTAATATCCCAGTCTACCTGTTTCATGTTTCTTGGATTATTCATTTATTTAATAGATTTTTGTTGTTGTAATAAATGAGTAAAGTATTCAAACTAACAGATAACCAATCAGTGTTGAAGAAAAGACTTAATTATCCTTTAGTGATAGAGGAGCACCAGGGCCGTAGCTAGACTTGAATTTAAGGTAGGGCAGCTGTGGTTACAGGTAGGGCGGAAGTATAAATGTTACTTGATCTGTTCTGGTCAATCATAAAAAACGGAATTTATTCCGATTTCTATGTGGTCAATCGATTTTTGGCTTTCTTGACTCGTAACATTTTGTGTGAGTCAGGTTAATACTTAAGTAATCGTCGTGGTTTTATACAGGTTGTAACAAAATTCTCTTAAATTGCGATTTCGAAGTTGGTCCCATTGTAAAAGTTGTTCGTATTGATGGGTGGAATGACCCCCATTCGGCATTTAATGGAATTTTGTTACATCCTGTATAAATATATAAAAAAGTTATTTACTCCGATTTATATTATTATTTCTCCAATCATATTCAAACAAATTCAATATAACAATAAAAAGCCCTTCCTTAAAACAGCTGAATTCTTCGATTTGCCATATTATTAAAAATGCGAAGGACTTCATTCAGGTCAACTGACTTGGTTCTTTTCTTTTCAAAGGCCAGGAATACCATGCCTGCCATTCTTTCGTGACCCATTGATAGCCTCTGAGGCCTATTGATTGCAGTCAAAGTTTAAAATGTAGATTCACACACAGCAGTCCTATGGTCGCCACAGATGCAAAAAGTTCATATGTATATTTGAAAGCTTCTCGCTGCCTGTATAAAACTCGCAATGTGTTTTCCATTTTATCGTCGCGACAACTCAAATAATCTTTGACCACAGAAGCCTCTTCCCTTGATGGTATTGTTAGACCTGAAAATTAGTAGATATTATGAATGTGACATGAAATGACACTAATACAATACAGGCAGAAATGTAGTTTTCTTTAATTTTCTCACACTTACCTATATTTTTTAGAGGTACCATTTTGTCTAAATCCAACTCATCGAGATTAGCTATTGAATTTAGTAGGTCATCATTGTCCGAAAATCTTCTTTGCAATTCAGCAATTAGTATATCTAACGTTTCAAAATATTCTGATTTAAATGGCTGATCATTCTGGTCTTCTATATTTTGACTCGCAGAGGAACAGGAAGGAGCATACGTCAAGTAATCATCCATCCGGTTTGATTTTTTGATTTGTCTCTTCTGAATCTGGTTTTCGGAATCGCCGCTTGTCTTAGACTTAGCTTCTTCCAAAATTTGATGATACATTTCATCAGTTCTCAGCTTAATTATTTCATTTTGGACGCACTTTATGATTGTTATGGCGTCTTTCAACCCTGCACTTCGCGCTTGTAAAGCTGCATCTGCAGGCTGAAGCATGGATAAGATTTTGTTGGCTACAACCATGGCCATTCGGAATTCTAAGTTAAGCATGACTTTTTTAATGCCGACACTTTTAGCGACGAAGTCACCGTTAAATCTGTTATTTTTAATTTCATCTAAAGTCTTCAAAATCGATAAAAAATTCTCGTTCACAACTTTTGTAACCGCCAAGTGTCCTGACCAACGCTGTTCGAGAAGCCGGCCAATCCTTTTTCCATCATACAAGGCGGCTATTTTGCCATGGTGAAAGAATTCGTGCAACATGATGCATTGATCAAAAAATAATCGAATGTAAGTCATTTCCGAGATAGTCCTGATGACTATCAAATGCAAGCGATGGTTATAGCAATGGACGTAAGGAATATTTCGGCCCAATTTATTTTCTATTCTGGTGGCAACTCCCGAAACTTTCCCACTCATTACACTTGCTCCATCATAGCATTGGCTTAGCATACGAGAGAGGTCAATGTTATTTTCCGTAAGGGTATTTAACGTTAATTCCGTAAAAGTGGCTGCATCAAGGTTTACAGTAGTTGTAACTGTCAGCAACGACTCATTGACAGTTCCATCCTTAACATAACGTATTGCTATTGCAATATTTTCACGATTATTTTTATCTTTCGTCCCATCTTCCATTAAAGTAAACCAGTTCACGTCAGATTCCTTAATATCTTTAACAATGGAATTTCGTACTACTTGAACCATTGCTTGAATTATTTGATTTTGAATTTCAGGTGAACGATATGTTGCATTTTGTGGTATATGAATGAGAGCCTCCTTCAAATTGGGATCTTTCATGCACGTATATTCAAACAAATTCTGAAATAATCCTTGTTCTTTTTCTTCCTCCAAAATATAATTTCCACGCAAAGCTAGTTCATTGACAACGAGAAATTGTATTACTTCAATAATAGACTTCACGTAATACCTGTTTTGTTCTAATGCTTTTTGATGTATTAACGTTGAAACACTGCTAGTTGTTGATAATCTATGTAATTTTTCCTGCCACATCGCCATGGCTTGTAGATGAGGAATGGATTTTTCATGCTTTGGAAAACCAGTTTTTGAATCAGTGGCATTTTTCCAGTTTTTAAATCCTGTAGATGTGTACGAAGTCTGTTTGCTTCCATGTGGTAAAAATTGCTGGCAAGGATAGCAAAAAGCAGCATCTTTCGCGACAGAATACTGCAACCATTTATATCGCTTGAACCAGTCCACTACAAAGGCCCTGCTGTTATTATCTTTTGGATATGTGTCTAAAATCACCTGCTTTATAGGTTCTCCGATTTGTGCAATATCAGAAGGAATACCATAGTTAGCATTACCAACATGTTTCACCGTACCTGTTTCCATACGGCTAGAAGTAGCTGTTGAATCCTGTGCTTCCATCTGTTGTGAGGAATGAGGTTCTTCGTGGTCAATTTCTTTTTCTACTCTTCTTTTTTTGCTAAAGAAAGTCCGTATATCCATCGCAAAATCAATCAATCTTCAATTGACAGCAATAAACAAACAATTGTGTCCCTATCTGACTGAAAAACTGTACTGCACTAACCAACGCCCACCACATACAGACAAATAACCTCTAATTTGCTTATTTTAGTTTAAAAACGGAATCCCCATAGGGCTCAGTGTTGCCAACTACACCGTAATTACGGTAGATCTCCCGTATTCAGCACAAATCTACCACCTACCGTAGGGTTACAACTACGGTAGCAAAATATACCGTAATTTAAGGAATCATAATTTTTAGGTAATTATGATATATATTCTTTAAATTTCACGAGTTTATCGACCGATGATAATGCATCCTTAGTTTTATTTGGGTATTTTTTTTTATTCTGTTGACAGTACAGTATATTTTTCCTTACGCGTATAATTTTTGGAAATTCTCCAAAATGAGCTTTGAGATATTACGCGAACAAGTTTGGTAGGTAGGTAATTGCCGTATTTGATTGTAGATGAATACTAAGAAGTTTTGAATTAAGTCTGTTCGTATTCTTAGTTGAAATTTATTTTTTTAATTTTATCATTATCTTGTGTTGTCAATTTGATTTTGATGGAAATGATATTACAATAATTCTGATACAGATTTAAAACGTTTTTTTTTTTTTTTTTTTAAATTTTGGCCTTTACCTACTTTTTTGATGTAATGTATAAATTAAAACATAATTTCGGAAAATCTACCGAAATTTTTGATAAATTCTACCATCAGCTAGATTTCAGGGTTGGCAACACTGATAGGGCTTAAAAGTGGAGGCTAGGGGATTCCCCGTGCCATAGACTGNTATGATATATATTCTTTAAATTTCACGAGTTTATCGACCGATGATAATGCATCCTTAGTTTTATTTGGGTATTTTCTTTTATTCTGTTGACAGTACAGTATATTTTTCAAATTCTGGCCTTTACCTACTTTTTTGATGTAATGTATAAATTAAAACATAATTTCGGAAAATCTACCGAAATTTTCGATAAATTCTACAGTCAGCTAGATTTCAGGGTTGGCAACACTGATAGGGCTTAAAAGTGGAGGCTAGGGGATTCCCCGTGCCATAGACTGCAATACGAACAAATATCGCAAAACAGACTTCAAATGCCATCTATAAGCAGTATAACGAATTATGACTGTAAGACTAGATCATAGATGTCACTTTACGCTAGTATTTTTTTTCCGTCATAATCTGCTTCAGTACCTACTTTGCTTTTTATTAGTCGATTATTAAGGTAGGGCATTGGTATTTTAAGGTAGGGCATTGCCCCACAATGCCCCCCCCCCTAGCTACGGCCCTGAGGAGCAATCAGTGGCTTTAGTTCAGTTCTATACTGCATACCTAATGCCTAACATTACCTCTGTGAAAAATAGGCTCAATTTTAAAACATGGGTGGTATGGAAACATCAGTTGAAATTCCAGTTGGCCAATACAGTTTAAAATAAATACAATTCCCCCTTTTGAGATAGTTCCAATGGCATGGAGGGGGGGAGAAAATAATAGCATATCCCTCGAGCTGGATAAGACAACAAACAGGGTGAAAGTAAAATGTGTGTTTGATTTACAGTTTGGAAAATGGGGTTCGATAGGAGAACTTTTGGGTTTCACAGAAAATAAAATCCTGAAATCAAACGAGTTCCATTTTGGAAATTCAATTCCAAAATTCCTTCCCTTTGAAACAATAAATATACACTGTTATATAGCTAATGGGATGATATTAAAACATGTTGAATATAACCACAGAGAAACTAGCATAACTGCTACATGTAAACCAAGGACGACATTTGGATTTGGTGACACAATATATTACGAGCCTGCCTATCCCTTATTTTTTCCCGTGCAAACAACTCAAGTAAAGGAAATAATAGTTGAAATTAAGGATGACAAAGGTAAGTTAATAAATTTTGATTCTTCAGAACGGACTGTGGTCTTAGAGATGGGACCGTAGATACTTATATTTATATTAAAGGAAAAGGTATTTTTAGGTTGGAAGTACTCATGTAATAACTTTAATGGTTATTTAAACCATTAAAGTTTAATATTAATAAAAACTAAAGAATATAGGTCAAGCTTGTTAATAAATGCAATTACTTCATGTATCTGACTTCAATACACAGCGCACGTGCATTCTCTTGGTGTAGAAACAGGTTTTCTGTCTAACCGACTCGCTTTCTACAAACGGCTGCGCTATCTGTGACGTAATATGTGAACCAGGATGTAGTCGAGGTCAGTGTATACATGCTCTGGACGTGATTCATTCGGCGGGACTCGCAATGTAACTTGTATGAAGAACCTCGCCTAGCCTCTTGCCAGTTTAGCTCAGTGGTAAGATGTCTGACTCTTAACGCAAGGTTCATGGGTTCAAAGCCAGGGCTGAGCGGATAAATTTACAGTGTGGGTGTGAAGGCGCCAGCATCCACACTGTATGTTTATCAACCGTTCCAAATTTGAGCTAGTAAAATAAATGCTCGTACTCTTAGCAGATCTAGGAGTAGCAGATACAACTATATGTTACCCCTTAAAAGCCCAGCAAAAATACTCTCTACAGTAGTCAGTATTGTATCAGACGTATAGCTGGGTAATCTCGGATGATGAAGGCGTCACACCATCTGAGAGGGGGTACAATAACTTAAAAAATAACTCCTTCACCTCACCACTTCAAAAAAAAAAAAGGCCGGCCGAGTGGCGAGGTGGGGGAGTTCTCCGCAAAACGGAGTTTTATTGGCATCAAAATTAGGCCGTAATAAAAGTAAAAAAAGGTCCCTGTCGACTCATTAAGTTGATCGTAAACCTTTTGCAATTTTTTCTTGTAAGATAATAAAGATGGATAACATTTCTATAGACAGTGCAATGAAAGATTTTGAAAAAGAATTAGGTGTTTCACCTACTTTAATATGTCGTATTTGGATGTGCATGTCTAAACTTGTAATTAGACTATGTTGCACGAAGTCAGACCGGTAATTATGTTTTAATGGTTTCACAATCATTAAAACCTTATAGAGATATGAATGCAAATGAAAATAAAGTGATGTCTAATTATACGAATACATGCATTTACTCTTTTACAAACAGAATGCCTTTGTGTCTCACCACATTTTTCAATCCTTTATACACAAGACTTGTGCCTCCTTGATTGACATCACTTATCAGTTTTGTACTGAAAATGTATACGTATCTGTCTGGTAGGGTCACCTTAAAACTTGCTGAAGTAACTACCACTTTGGGACCGTACTTGGTTTCATTTATTTCAGCGTGGTTTATCGGGTAGGACTGCCCTATTGTGAGGTCGGAAAGTTTCATAAAATGGTGGGTGCTGTTTAATGCATTTAGCAACTGATACATGTTTTGTTGTTTAGTATACATTTTGATTTCTTTAAATGAAAAAAATTCTCGCTGCTAATTATTTTTGCGCAGCTCGGATCGGCATTTCCATCAAAATCATTTAGTGATGAAATCATTTTTCATTTAGTGACGAAATCAAATTCCATTTAGTGACAAAATCAATTTCCATTAAGTGACAAAATGAATTTCAAAAAGTCATTTACAGCCCCAGGGGGATACCTTCCGATTTAAGTGACTTTTTCGCTGTGCTGAGCTCGGCATTTTATTACTTATGGTAATTTCAAACAATTAATTTTAGAAGCAGGTTCAACATGCATGGTCATGTTTAATCCATTAGTTTTTAAAAGTGGTTTGAAAACAAATGGGTATTTTTAATCCATTAGTTTTTAAAAGTGGTTTGAAAACAAATGGGTATTTTTAATCCATTAGTTTTTTTAAGTGGGTTGAAAATGTATGGATATATTTAATCCATTAGTTTTTTTAAGTGGGTTGAAAACGTATGGTTATATTTAATCCATTGGTTTTTTAAGTGGGTTGAAAACAGATGGGTATTTTTAATCCATTAGTTTTCAGAAGTGGTTTGAAAACATATGGTTAAAATTTATGGAGTTCTAGCGCTGTGCTGGGCTCGTCATTTTATAACTACTACCATAAACTGACATTTACATTTTAGGCATTTTTGCTGCATACCAAATAACTGATGGAATGTTAACGGGACATAGTCCTAACATCATACATAGAAAGAAATTATTTATTTGCTTTTGACTGCCTTCTGTTTCTTGTTATTTGTGTGAACGAAGTTTTAGATGAAGCACGCAAATGAAGAAAACTGACTCAAGTTTCATTGTAGTGAACTTTTTCATCCCGTGGTCTGTTGCGCTCGCCAGTAGAGGGATCTACCAACTCTCGCGACACATCCGTCGTCCGCGCCGCACGCCACAACGTAGCTCCGTGGGCCGATGTGCTCTCAAGTGTCCTGCATCAACACGATCATATGTACCACCCACGATCCTGCAGTCCATCACATATCGAATCTGTCATTTATGCAATGGGGAAGTACCATGAATCGTTGCATCAGTGAGTAGGAGTGCAGTGATTCTGGGACACTTTGTTTCACTCGTTTCAGGCTCCGGCCAACCATCGCACATGCTCCTCTGGTAGTTTTGTTGTCGGTCTTGGAACATGGTAACAGTCATGTCCAGCCTTCCATTGTCAACTGTCTCCGTCGATCACGTCGCTGTCCGGATCATGCCTTTCTGGGCCCCAGACCCAAATATGTGGTTCGCACAGGTGGAAAATCAGTTCGCACTCGCGGAAATAACTTCTGACGAAACTGCGTTTAATTGTGTGGCAGGCAATAAGGACCGTAAATATACTACTGAAGTGCGCTACATTCTGATTCGTTCTCCAATCCAGGACAAATACACTAAACTCAAAACAGAGCTTATTGAACTACTTAGTGCTTCACAGGGATATAAAACAAGACAGTTGGTAGAACATGAAGAGATCGGCGACCGAAAGCTCTCATAGTTGCTACAGCACCTCCGAAACCTAGCAGGGACTGCTGTCCATTGAGTTCAAGTCGTTGTGGCTGGGCTGCCTTCTACCACCAAAGCAATAGGTGAAGTGGCTACAGAATTATGTCAGGGTATCACGACATTCGCAGCTTTCAGTGATTGGCATGACCATCATCGGGACCATTCTCCATCAGCATTATGCCAGCAGCGTTCTCACAGCAACAGTTTACCTGGGGCTTGCTGGTACCATCGATGCTTCGGTGATGAGGCACGAAAATGTACCATGACCTGTCTTCACTCCATGGGAAAGGACAAAGAGACTCATTCATGGCGGCCAGCGAACATGCTCAAACTTCTGGTAGCCGCCGTTAGGTCATGAATACAGAGATACAAGTACAGTTTCTAGTCGACACAGGTGCGGACATTTATGTTTTTCAATGTACTCGGTTACCATGCAGACGTCCGAAGTCTAACTACCCTCTGTTTGCAGCAAATAGGTCAACCATCGGAACGTATGGATTTGTGGCATTAACACTCGACTTCGGCCTCGAGCAAGATTTGGTTTAGTGTTTTGTGGTAGTCGATGTGACTAAGCCGATTATTGGGGCAGATATCCTCCACCATTATGGTCTCCTAGTGAATATCAGAAACTTGCACCTTTTAGACAGCAATGCATATTTAGGCGCAGATAGCTCCAAGGCCACATATGATATCAGCAGAATCAGGACACTTCTTCAGTCAGTGCGCTACTCTGATTTGCTCAAAAGGTACACTACTGCTACTCGCCCTTCTGGCACATTGCAGTCTGCCCAGCATACCACAGTTCGCCACTTCAATACAACCACTGGGCCACCCGAGCACAGCATGCTACGATGTTTGGCTCCAGATAAGCTGCGAATTACGAAGAAAGAGTTCGAAGTCATGCTCAAGCTTGGGACAGCTCGTCCTTCTGACAGCTCGTGGTCTTCGCCCCATGCACATGCTACTTAAAAAATGTGTGGAATGGAGGCTACATGGGGACTACCACATGCTCATTATTCATACAATTCCAGAAAGATATCCAATTCCACACATCCAGGACTTCTCCCACACTCTACATGGCGAGGCTATCTTTTCTATTATTGACTTTGTCAAGGTCCACAGCCAAATTCCTATTGCAGATGCAGATAACCACAAGACTGCAATCACTACACCATTCGGACACTATGAACTTCATTCACTCTACATATTTTGAGCTTCGCAAAGCTGCACAGACATTTCATAGATTCATTGATGAAGTTCTCAGAGGCCTAGAATTTTGTATATCCTACCTTGACAACATTCTAGTGGCTTCATGTAACGGAACAGAACATGGACAGCATCTGGAGGGGTTCTTCAAATGGCTCAGTGTGTANACATTCTAGTGGCTTCATGTAACGGAACAGAACATGGACAGCATCTGGAGGGGTTCTTCAAATGGCTCAGTGTGTATGGTCTCCTCATCAACCCTTCTAAGCATGTCTTTGCGGAACTACATGTGACATTATTGGGGCACAACATCTCCATTGATGGCACGAAGCCCCTCCCAGAGAAATAGGATGTTATCCTTCACTACAGCAGGCCAAAAATCGCGAAACAGCTGCATAAATTTACTGGAATGCTCAATTACTATCGTTACTTCATCCCAAATGCTTCTGTGTCACATGCTCACTTGCACAAGCTTCACGGAGGTGACATGAAGAGCTGTGCTGTGCTGACATGGACACCTGCCAGTAAAAAGGTCTTTGAATAATGCAAAACCATCCTTCCTAAAGCTGCCTTCCTGGCTCATCCCATCCCGACTGCCCCCTTAGCGATTATGGCGGATGCCTCGGCCTTTGGGCTCGGAGCAGTGCTTTATCAGCATGTGAAAGATGGTTGGCAGCTCNCAAAACCATCCTTCCTAAAGCTGCCTTCCTGGCTCATCCCATCCCGACTGCCCCCTTAGCGATTATGGCGGATGCCTCGGCCTTTGGGCTCGGAGCAGTGCTTTATCAGCATGTGAAAGATGGTTGGCAGCTCTTAGCCTTCTTCTCGAAAGAGCTCAGCCCTGCTCAGCAGAAATATGAGACTTATGATCGGGAGCTTCTCGCCATATATTCCAGAATTCACCAGTTTCACCACGTGGTCCAGGGGAGAAACTTCACTGTTTTACAGACAGAATGCCCTTCATTTTCGCATTTTTACAGAACCCAGACATGTACTCAGCCTGTGATCCCACCACTTGACTTCATTAGCCAATCCATGACCGATATTCAGCACATTGCAGGTTCTGCAAATGTTNCTTAGCCTTCTTCTCGAAAGAGCTCAGCCCTGCTCAGCAGAAATATGAGACTTATGATCGGGAGCTTCTCGCCATCTATTCCAGAATTCACCAGTTTCACCACGTGGTCCAGGGGAGAAACTTCACTGTTTTACAGACAGAATGCCCTTCATTTTCGCATTTTTACAGAACCCAGACATGTACTCGGCCTGTGATCCCACCACTTGACTTCATTAGCCAATCCATGACCGATATTCAGCACATTGCAGGTTCTGCAAATGTTNGCCTGTGATCCCACCACTTGACTTCATTAGCCAATCCATGACCGATATTCAGCACATTGCAGGTTCTGCAAATGTTATGGCTAACACTTTTTCGAGGGTTGATGCTGTAAATGGCCGTCATTTAAGTCTGACTGCTGGCGATGGGCACATTCTTGCCTTCGATGTCAGTGTGCAAACATTTATCGGCATATTTCGTTACCAGTGAGCTCATTCATCCCCCTGCTGCTCGTTTCGACCATGCCCATGCAAGTTTTGTAAGGCTTCGGCTATTGCATGNAGTGAGCTCATTCATCCCCCTGCTGCTCGTTTCGACCATGCCCATGCAAGTTTTGTAAGGCTTCGGCTATTGCATGGCTTCTTCACCAGGTGGACAGAAGCAGTGCCTGTAGAGAACATCGAATCCCCAATGGTGGCCCCAAGCATTCTGCACCACTTGGATAGCTCACTTTGCAACACCAATACCGATCACGACTGATCAGAGTAGGTAGTTCGCATCTCATTTTTTCAAGGACCNATAGCTCACTTTGCAACACCAATACCGATCACGACTGATCAGAGTAGGTAGTTCGCATCTCATTTTTTCAAGGACCTCAGCAACCTGACAGGCATGACTCGCTTGACAACCACATATTTACATCTTGCTGCTAATGGCATGGTCGAGCACATGCATTGGCAGTTCAAGGCGGTCATACGTTGCCACATGTCAGAGCACTGGGTGGAAATCTTGCCCGCTATACTCTTGGGAATCATAGCAGCCTGGAGAGAGGACTTGAATGCATATTATGCTGACATGGTATATGGGTTACCCCCCCNCCCCTGCGGATGCCCGTAGAAATCCTGGTAGCTCACCTCGGTTTTCAACATGCAGTTGCCACAAGTTTTGTCAATGAGTTACGGCAACACTTCAGTGACCTCCGACCTGTTGGTTGCTCTCGGCATGATGAAAGTAATCCATTTGTCTTCAAGGACATAGCAACATCAACAGAAGTCTTCATCTATCGCGAGGTACCAAAGGGATGTCTTAAGCCTTCTTATGAAGGCCCCTTTCTATTTCTGATTCGGATGTCTAAGACTGCAACCCTCCAAATGAATTGCCGCCAGGTCACAATCTCTGTCGATCGTCTCAACCCAGCATACACCACAAATTAAGATCTGCCCAACGATCTTGCCACACCCATCGCAGTCAGAACTGGGGACACCTACACCTCCACCGGTCGCCGACAGCAAACTACTGCCTCTCCCACCAGCTGCGAGGTCTGGCCGATGCATCTGCTTTCCCGAACATCTCCAGGGTGGTTTTTCGTGATGTGGGTCCATCACTGCAAGGGGGTGATTTGATGACACGCCATCACGACCACTGGATAGGTGAGTGTTAGTGGCTGGTGCAGCACAGATCGCTAGTAGTCTGTGACGAGAATGCTGACTGTGGCGACATGGATTTGTGTGCATGCGTGAGTACAAGCACCGTTAAACCATCTAGGGATTCCCTGGCCTTATGTGCATCATGGCCAAAAGAGCAGGCAGCAGTTCCTACCAGCCACTCGTGCTTGTGTACTGTATAGAAGTGCAAAATAAATATGTACACAAGTTTTGCATGCTGTGTTTCTATTGTTTCCCTCGCTTGTCCTCAGTAGGCTACACATATGCAGTAGTATATTTGTTGTCTTGTACATTGTGTGTTACTTACAGTTGGTTTACTTGGTATGCATCGTGTCCTTTCGGTGGCTAGTAACATATAAAAAATGTACAATAAGAACAAGAAAAAAAATTTTTTTTTGTTATATATAAGGATTTTTGCATGTAGTGCTTGCTCTTGATCTGGCATTTACTTCACTTCATACTACAGGAAGGAAATGTAAGTTTCTGGTACAGAATTAAAAATGTGTGGGTTTACTAGAAATTTATTTATTTAATTTTGAGCATTGATTAATTTAAGTTACGATATCCATATTTTTTAATAATCCACTTCCAGTTAATTATGTAGGAGAAAAGTGATATTTTATATAGAATGGTCCTATTTTTGTGCATGCTGGTTAGTAAGTTAACTAAGTTTATTTCTACCACAGTCAGAATGCAGTAGGACCCCTTCCAAGAATAAATTCTGGATCTGCCCCTGGAATATACACAATGTTTATGAAGATACAGATATTGCTGTAACTGTAACAGTTGAAGAAAGTTTTATTGGCTATACAATTGTTGAGAACTCTACTGAAGAAACATTTACAAGTTCGTTGTTTTGTGAAATATAATTATGTAATGTAGACATGAATGATTGCAGAATGTAAGGCTACGACAATGATGCTAATACGACTGGTTTTCTTAAAAGGGTTGAGTCTCGTGTGTTAGAGCCATATTTATTCATTGTGGGTGCTTTATCTTACACCTTATTATTGCTGATGTGGCCAAGTCATCAGTCAAGTCCACATTGCTTTTTGGTATTCTCCAACACCTGTACACTATCTTTGCTGGATCCGCAAAGCATTTGTGTATTATTAGTGAACACGTGAAGAATATTACAGTGTAAAATGTATACGAGACAAGTTGGGAAGAATGCATAAATGCTGTGAGATTAATTAGTTATTAGTTTCCGAAATTCCGTATGCACTTTTACGGTTGAGTGAAAGTGTGGATGACACAACAACTTCGTATGAACCTCAGCTGCTAATCAGGCTCACGGAGGAATTTTCATTTCTTGTATGTCTTATATTTTGGCATAGCTTATTATTTGAGGCAAACCTTGTAATCAAAACCATCCTAATGAAAACAAAAGATATTCGGTTGGCAGCAAATCAACTAAACAGATGCATTGAGTTCATTGAAAAACCACAAGAGAATGGTTTGAATGATTCAGTTACAACAGCAAAAGAGATTTCTAATATGATAGAGATCGATGCCATCTTTCCAAGCAAATGCTGCCGTAAAAAACCCTTCACTTAAGAGAGCAGTGACAGTTACCAAACGACTTCTGAGGATGAGTTCAAAAGAGATGTATTTATCCCTCTTTTTGGTACTTTAAACATGTCATTGGCAGAACGTTTCTCGCAGTACAACGTCACAAATGAAGTGGGGATTTTATATGATTAAAATCACCTTCCTAAATGAGACCAACTGAAAGTTTGCTGCAAGGAGTTGCAAAAACATCTGACAAATGGAGATGTATCAGATATTAATGAGGATGAGCTGTATAACGAGCTACTTCATTATGGATCTATCCTCGACGATGAGATAAATTACAAAAAATTTCTCAAAATTGAAGTGCTGAAACTTATTAAGAGTACAGACCGAAATGACCTTTTTAGAAATATGTGGATCGTACTTCGTATTTTTTTTTAACTATACCAGTGATTGTTGCTAGTGGAGAGAGAAGCTTCAGCAAGTTAAAAATGATAAAAACATATTTACGGTCATGCATGACAGAACGGCTCATTACATTGGCTATTCAAAAAGTCGAAAATAAAAAACCTCGGAAATGAGATTTACAAGAAGTAATTGCAAGATTTGCCAATGCTAAGCCAAGATGAATTCCATTATAGGCACATTGACTCATTGATGTACATTAAGGGTTTTTTTTGCAGTATATAAAATTATTGAGTATACATTTCTTGGTTTACTTTTGGTTTTACAAGAAAACTTTTAAAAGATATTTTTGAAGATAAACATTGTTAAATGTTAATTTGTAATGATTTTCTTTTGTATTTCAACGAGGTATATTCAAAGCTGTAAAACATGTAATTAGTTTTATTCACGAAGTGTTTAATAAATTATGATATAAAATATATTATCCCCTTCGTGTTTAGTCATAAACATAAAAAGTCATCCAAACAAATCTCAAAAATATAGAATGTTCAAGAAATATGTTAGAAAAAAATATTTTTTCTCTTGTTGTTTTAGAGAATATCAGATGCATTGAACCAATGAACCATCTATTTTATATTGTTCACAAAAATGTATACAATAGTCATAGCAATAATAAAGACGAGTGATGTCCTTGAATACAATTCAATAGTATATTGTTTTTATTGGTGATATGACTTTGGTTTTTTTATTTCTATCGGATAATGGAAAAGAGAAAAAAAGGGGGGGGGGCACCGAAGTTTGGTCCGCCCCGGGTGCTTACCTCTATAGACAGGTCTAGCTGGGAGTACCTAATGTGNGGGGGGGGGCACCGAAGTTTGGTCCGCCCCGGGTGCTTACCTCTATAGACAGGTCTAGCTGGGAGTACCTAATGTGAGTAAAAATACCAGAACTTAACTGCAGTCTTTTTATTTCTTATCTGGTCCATAGGTAGGCCTAACTGGATTACTCAGTAAACTTCATCAGCAGTATAATGGGTGACTCCAGAAGCCGCCACTTGGGCTGATGGACAACTCTCTCCCTTTTTTCATGCTCTTCAGTAGCTGGCTCACATTTTTAATAATCTTTAGCATGACCAAAAACCTACAGTATGTAACTAAAACCATCTTCTCTCTGCTCCTGAAGCCACATCACACCAAGTGTTGCCCTTCTGTGTGGCTAAAATTCTTTCAATTTTTCCTATTAATTTACATATATTACATTCTCACCATTTTATGCCTAACTTAAGTGTAATCCTCTCCTGGTTATTGCCAGTGCAATTTTATGTGTAAAAATTTCCAGTGTAATCCTGGCATATTTTGCGCCCAAAAACTCAAAATCCTGGCATTTTGCTGCATTGCTGAAAATACAAATTTCCCATGCTACAAGTGAGAAATTCCATGCCAGAACAGGAAAGGAGAAAGCAATGTGGCGACAATCAGCCAGCCTTTCCACCACTATGCTCGCTGACAACATCCCTACTAATGTGATGGATCGCCGCCATTTTGTGGTAGTATTATCACCCCCTCGCCCCACTATCCGAAATAGTAAAGTGGCAGCTGGGAGCATATGTTCAAGTGTAAGTGATGGACACCACTCCTCAATTTTCTCGTGCAGTTCACCCCTACCATGTGCGGTGCACGGGATGTTAATGTGGGCTGCATGGTTGGTTGACCCCAGCGAAAATCAGCTGGGTTCACCATGGCTTTTCCCCACCAACCAAAGCATGACAGTATATTTATTAACATACTTCTAATGGCGTAGTGGAACATCTGTGCTCAAAGAGTGTGTGGGCTTACTACCGGACCAGATCCCCATACACTTGTGCAATTATAAACCAACACCTGTCAGTGTGATAACCCTGTAAAAGCATGACTACTATGCGAGAACAATGAAAATGTCAACATAAAACTGTGTGCTGACATGTTGGCGCATACTACAGCAGGCCGAACAGCCTAATTTTGTGATTGTTGCATAAGACATCGACAGGTACGAGGTATTGTCGTCCCGTTACAGATGCATCGTACTGCAAGTGTGCTGGGAGTACAAACATTGCAACAGCACCAACCAAATTTAGGCGAACACTTATGAAATGCAGTAATGCTTGTTGGTGCGATGGACTTAGCAATTTCAACCTTGCTTGCATTCGGTGTCATCGAGTGTACCATGACAAGTGCATGACACAGCAAGAATTTGCCACACTCAACTCAGAAAATTTCTTCCAGTGTGCACGATATGTCAAGTATCACCAAAACCACCAATCACTTTTGCAGTGGGAGCCCAACCTGCAATCTTCAATGCTGCCAACTTCAGCCGACCAGGACCTTGTCAACAGAACCACTGTAGTGGCACGATCTGAGAATTAATAGGCTGTGCCAGCTGTGGCTTAAGGGACCATCGCCAGTGCGTCACTGCGAGCGAGTGGTGCGATCCTGGGAAGGAGCGCTTCATGTGTCAACAATGCACACCACAAATAAACTTGCTGCCACTTCAATATGCACTCCAGGGCATACGCAGAAAAGCCTCGTCACCTGCCCCTCCTCCTGTGCATTCCACATTCCATGCTCCTACTCCATGTACCCACAACCCAGTACGGTGCCCCACCTACCGCTACAATAACACAGCCATGCGTATTTTCAACAGCGATACCTGCCCCCACTCCAGTATGCTTACAATTGTTGCCAAACTTTGCATGCATACCCACTGAAGATCCTGTGGCATTCCTGTATAACTGCACCAGCAGATTGCAGCACTACAGTGTTCAGGAAGAGAACTGGCCAAATTTCGTTGGTGATTAGCTGAATGGCGACGAGAAACAATGATAGCACAGAATAGGTCATTGTGGTATTGCATGGGCAGAATTTCGCCGATCTTTTCAGTGTCATTTTGCGGGCACTTTCACTTCTCTTCAGGCACACAACCGCCTAATCCTTGAACAGCAAAGACCTGACGAACTTCTTTCTACATATTCCACACAGAAGATAAATTTGTTGGGGACCATCATATGTCTACCAAAGAAGTGCTAGAGGTAATGGTAGGAACAGTACAGCCGAAATTCAGTGGTACATTGGTTCTACTAATTCACGATTAGGTTGATAACTTCATGCGGTCACTTTTCATTCTGGAACAAATGTCCATGGCAACACCCGTGCAGCCACACCGTGACTGCGAAATCATGCATCCGCACTGGTCTAAGGAAGACGGGGCGAAAAATAGTAATGTTATCAAGGAAACAGAACTTCTACATTTGCAATAACCTTATCTCCAAGTGACAGCCATGCTGCGGGCAAAAAGAAACTAAGTGACTCTGCTCAAACCCATTCAGGATGTGAACCGTCTCTGTTCGCTTGTCGTTTCTCTGACGGCTGACACATACACTGTCATGACGAGTGTCTGAATCACCTCAAGAGGTAGTTTGACAGAATNGTCGTTTCTCTGACGGCTGACACATACACTGTCATGACGAGTGTCTGAATCACCTCAAGAGGTAGTTTGACAGAATACCACCACTGGGAAAAGATGGAACAGGGTATTGTGGCCAGACGTCATCTACAGCTAGGAAAACAGTTGTGATCCTGAACATGCTTCCTAAAAAATTCTCATTTCACAAATGTGCACCGATATAACTCAAATCATCCTTATCCCAGTGTTTTTTTTTAATAACTAGCAGTGCCATGCTTTAATTGATACTGCAGCTTCTCATAATTTTGTCAATGTGAACCTAATAAATGTGTGCCAAAACAAACCAGCGAATCAAACTGTCCAACTACCTACAAAAACTCATACAGGTGAGATAACAAGTGAAGTAAAAATAACTTTATGCATATGGGACATAGAAACCACCACAGCTGCATTTNTCATACAGGTGAGATAACAAGTGAAGTAAAAATAACTTTATGCATATGGGACATAGAAACCACCACAGCTGCATTTGTTTCCAATGATCTACGAAGGGATGCAATACTGGGGATACCATGGCTAACAGAACAGATCACTGTGGGGGAACCAGCCACCAGGCAAATCCATCTGGTCAAAAAGAGTGCTCCAATGTTTACAACCGGGATCCATTGACGAGTTGCGCACTGGACATACAATGTTCCCCAGCCGAAGCTGGGTCTGGCCTCCCCACCATCTCCCAGAAAAAATTCCCCAATCGGGTATACGGGGAGCACTGCTTTTATTCTTTGACCATAAAGTTTGGATATTGCAGATTTTATAAGTCAGTGGCTTCCCCAAGAAAACATTGTTATTTGGAGCCAATCCATCTCATAATTCAACTAAACATACCCTTCCTCATTGGGAAGCCAACTTTATCTAATAATTCCAAGTCAAATCATAAAGTTTCTATCGATTCTGTGGTTCTCATAACAACCTCAATAGTGACATACCATGGCAATAGCCACTTCCATAATCCAAATCACACTTCTGTTTCTATTGGACACACAACTGGACGAGTTCGAACAATCTGTGCCAGACAAGTACCATGATGTCATCCAGCACCTGCTCAACAAGTGGCATGACGTTTTTTCCGCTGCTGATACTTTGCATTGCACAAATGTGGTAGATCACTACATTCCAATCACCCAGCAAAAGCCCATGTATACTACTCCTCACTGTTGCTAACCTCACCTAACACTGCATCGTCAAAGAACAAATTCAAGAAATGCTGTACCAAGGTATCATTGAACCCACAACCAGTGCTTTTAATTACGCCATAACATTAGCTCCTAAAAAGAACAGTTGTTGGAGGATTTGCATCGACTTCAGGGCTCTCAACCTAATAACTGAAAATGTTCCATCATCATTCTTCAATGTCAATGATGCGCTCAACAGCCTTGGCCACTCTGAGGTGTTGATGTCACTTTATCTCTACAATAGATACTGGCAAATACCAGTGAAACAAGAAGATAGTCACAAGACAGAATTTACTGCAGCAGATGGACGATGCTTCCAGTTTAGGGCCATGTTCTTTGGCCTGAAATCATCACCGGCAACGTTTCATTCAATTATGGTACAAGTTTTAGTTGGATATGTAGGTAAGTTCACAATGGCATATCTTGACGACGTGGTTATCATGGGAAGATATTGTGTGTCACCTGTCAGTTGTACTTGAGTACCTTGCTATTAACTGCCTACCTTGTGCAAACAAAAAGTGTCACCTTGGCAAAGAGTGCATTCAATTTCTGGGTAATCTTGAAAGACAGTAACCGTCCCACTGCAGAACAGTTAAGTATCATTAATGATTACCCTTAACCTGCTACCTACAAACAGCTAAGTAAATTTTTTGGTTTAGTAAAATGGTCATAGGAGTACATTCAGAACTTTGCAATTATTACAGCTCCACTCACCAACTTACTCTCACCAGCTCAAAAATTTTAATGGACAGATGAACATTCTGACAGCTTCGAACAAATAAAAACCAGTTTCTGTAACTACCCTGTACTTTCACGCCATGACCCAATCCATCACCTGTACCTGCAGATGGATGCAAGCGAGCATGGGTTGGGCGTTGTATTGTTTCAGCTCAGTGACAGCAGGAGCAAGCAGATTATTGATTTCAGCATCACTAAATTCAGCCCAGTAGAACATTGCTATGACATAAAAGAGAGGGAGGGCTCTTCTGGTCAGTTAAGCAGTACAGAAAGTTCGTATAATACCCATGCTTCAAGCTACTTAGGAACAAGAAGTGCTTAGCCTGGCTATACAATGCGAAGGAGGTATGCAGTAAGCTCATCCTGAGCTCTATCCATACTATATTTTGACATTGAAGTGAAACATATACCTGGAACAGAAAACTTGCGGATGGATGCTTTTAAATGTCACTCGGGAACACAATAGCATGCAACGAAGAGGAGTGGGAAGCTGAATTCTAGCCCCTCTTCGTCTGACCACCCTACTGTGGACTCAACAGCATAATGTGTGTGCAGCTCATCGCTACCCTCCTGAGGTCTGCCCTGACTAAAGTTTACACACACGTGATACAAGAGCAACAAACTTGCTTTTTCACATGGAAATGGATAGATACATGCACAGTAGCAACTACAGAGCGCTGGCGAGTGATACACGGCTGCCTAGGATTGTACAAAAATTAAAAAAACATTGAAAACTGGACCACATATGTAATGTGTGCTACTGGGGAAATAATGTTACAGTTCGCACTCAATGCCGAATCAGCAAGACACCCTGGTGCCATGAAAAAAAAATGCCCAGAGATATTTTTACTGGCCAGGCATATCACGTGATACCCACCAATATATATATACCTGTGTACAGTGCAATTGTCCAAAAAGCTGCCGCACCGACGGTATGCAACAGCAAGTCCCACACATACCAACTGAACCATTTGAAATAGTCACTTTGGATCTAATGGACTCATACTTGTGGACTGCTATTCATACCAGTGGAGACAGCCATTTTTCAAGATGGGTGGAGGCCTACTCCATCTGTGAACATACTAAAACACAGCAAGAGCACTCGAAGCCGAGTTTTTCCCACACTGGGGATATTCGTGTGTGCTACTCTCAGATGACAGCACGCATATCACAGGGCGAAAGTGGCGCAAGTGTTGTAAAAGTGGGGAGTGCTGCATAAAATTACTGCAATCTACCATCAATGTATAAATTCTACACAGCAGAGGAACCAAGAGCTTAAAACTCAGTAGCAGTTGTGCATGGGTGGCAATAATGCATCCTGAGCCTAATGACTACCAGCTTCACTCTTCAACCTTCGCATGCACATGAACCTCGCCACCGACAAAACCCATGCAGATCAGCCGTATAACACACAGCAAGTGCCTGCCACCACTCGATCACCGGCTGCACTACAACCAGGTAAGATGGTATACTTTAGAGAGCACCAGTTGTCGACCCCTGCCAAGATCTTCTGTGTGGGCATCACTCCAAAGTGGTGTTGGCCACATGNTTTAGAGAGCACCAGTTGTCGACCCCTGCCAAGATCTTCTGTGTGGGCATCACTCCAAAGTGGTGTTGGCCACATGAAATAATGAGCCGTCTAGGAAAGACAATATATCTGGTGTGTGTGTGTGTGTGTGTGTGTNGTGGTGTTGGCCACATGAAATAATGAGCCGTCTAGGAAAGACAATATATCTGGTGTGTGTGTGTGTGTGTGTGTGTGGGGAGAAGACCTTGTGTCCCAGTACACCCCGACGATCTGTGTAGTGCTGCCACNTGTGTGTGTGTGGGGAGAAGACCTTGTGTCCCAGTACACCCCGACGATCTGTGTAGTGCTGCCACCCACACAGGCATTGCGACAGTGGGTACTCCCAAGGCGTCACTCAGCGCCAGCACACCAACATCACCACCACAACAACCATCAAGCACCTCAGAAGCCTCGATGCCTCAGTCCGAGACCTGAAGCAGCCTTCGATGCCTGCTCCAGCCTGTGATTCTCGGCATTCCGATGCTTCCGTGGGATGCAGACAACAGGTCACCTGCGGGCACATCTGGTGCCCCTGTAACCGACATTCAATAGCCAGCAGCGCCAAAATCAGTGACACCTAGCACCACAATGCCCTGCATCATGACGCCCATTCATAACGATGCTGCCGAAGGCACACAATCAGGGTCATCTGCTGGAACCATAGACATGCCCGGTGACACCATGAGGCCGTAGGGATGCCAAGTGTCTGCCATTCCAGTGACTGAGGCCTCTGAAAAGACAGCCGTGGCATGCCTCTGTGGCATAGTGCACCCACCCAGTGCCTTGTGTGGCTGTACCACGGCCTCGCTCCACATCCAGCAACAGCAGCGACGAGACAGAGGATGATTCCTCGTCGCACCGCCACTCCAAGCATCTGTGTCGCCCAACACATACATTCTACATGGCTTGTAGAGGTCTGTTGACTCCCCCAGCAGCCATTCCAGCACCACATCAGCAGGGCACCTGTTCAACCTCACCATCTTCATTTCGCACCCAATGCCCCTAACATCTGCATTCTCGGCGAGGGCCGAGTCAGCCACTTTTCTGTTGCCACTAGCCTAGTAGCGAGGAGCAACGGGCTGCAGTGGATGAATGGCCTTTAAATGAGGCGGCTATGATGTGTGCCGCGTCACTCCTCCCTTAGCTCATTCACCCTGCTGTCATGCGCAGCTACGATGAGCCCTCTACCAGGGACTCGCAGTGCGCCGATTCCAGCTATTCAGCTGTTCCTGAACCTGCAACCTTTTGTGATATAATAATTTAGCTGCGATAGTTTTTCGCTCTTTCTAATCGGAACTTAACGTCACTTGTAATTTCTTTGTGTGAAGACCGTGTGCCATGTTTATGCTGTTTTGATTGATGACATGCCGAAAGTGTCACTCTGATAAAAGTGCCTCAGAGGAGGGTGCCTGGTGTGAATAAAAATACCAGAACTTAGTTGCAGTGTTTTCATTTAAAGTCTGGTCGGTTCATGGCCATATAAAATGTGTTTCATTTAAGAGCCTAATCAAATAAACTACCACNTAACGTCACTTGTAATTTCTTTGTGTGAAGACCGTGTGCCATGTTTATGCTGTTTTGATTGATGACATGCCGAAATTGTCACTCTGATAAAAGTGCCTCAGAGGAGGGTGCCTGGTGTGAATAAAAATACCAGAACTTAGTTGCAGTGCTTTCATTTAAAGTCTGGTCGGTTCATGGCCATATAAAATGTGTTTCATTTAAGAGCCTAATCAAATAAACTACCACNTTTCATTTAAAGTCTGGTCGGTTCATGGCCATATAAAATGTGTTTCATTTAAGAGCCTAATCAAATAAACTACCACATTACAGAACACAAAAATAGATTACAGTGCTGTTGGTTGTGTGAGATGGCTTGTCAAATAGTCTCACCCTGCTTTACTGGCATTCTGAGAGGGCCAATGCCCTCAGTAGGTAGGCTTCACTGTAATACTCAAATAACTTCATCCCCAGCAGTACATCTCCAGTAGCTGGTGCCCATTTTTAATAACCTTTAGTGTTACTGAAAACATTCAGTATGTTAGTCAAACCACCTCCTCTATGCTTCTGAAGCCACGACATCCCATCAAAGTTATTACTATACCGAATCTGGAAAGAACGTCGTTATTCCTAAAAACTGGCAGCCGATATCAGTGCTCATTTCGCTAAGCAAGACATTCGAGAAAACACTCTTGATGAGGCTAAACAAACACAGTGAAATCAACAACATTGTCCTGAAAATCCAATATGGATTCAAAACATTTTCATTCTATAATACATACCTTAAAAAAATTTGCAACAGGCATCTCTACAGCACTTTAATAACACAAAACTACTACAGCTGTATTATTCGATGTCGTCAAGGCATTCGACTGAGCCTGGGTAAATTGCCTCCTACATAAATGATAAATTTCCGCTTCCCTGTTTGCTATGTACACATACTTTACAGCCACTTTTAGAATCGACAGTTCTTTGTAAGTATTGACCGTTGATACTCCAGTACCTGGCCCCTTTCTGCAGATGTGCCACAAGGCTCATCACTTTGCCTTTTACTGTGTAATATTATACTGCAGATATCCCCGGCACATACTCTTCTGTTCAGATGTACACGGACGACTCCCATCTTCGCACACGACAAGTTTAAAGTTTGCCATGTTTTCTCCTTCACACACAGTTACAGCTGAACGAAATGAACCAGTTGTACACACAGAGGAATTCCAAGCATTCCTAATTACTTACAAGAAATCTCCCTTAGTAACACTGCAAGATATCTAGGATTAAATATACAGGAGATGGACAAAATAATATGAACACCTGACATATACACAATATTTATTCATTAATAAGGTGTTGGGCCACCATTTGNGAGATGGACAAAATAATATGAACACCTGACATATACACAATATTTATTCATTAATAAGGTGTTGGGCCACCATTTTATTTTAGAACAGCTGCAATTCTTCGCGGAAATCTAAGCATCTCACAGACTTATCAAAGGTTACCTTACAACAGGGATTCTTGTACCAAAACATCCACCAATTGCTCCAATGATTTTGGAGATGGAAATCTGCTCCTCACACTCTGCTCTAAAACTCCCCATTACGGTTCAATTATGTTGAGTTCTGGCCAGGCAAGATGTTTGATGATATTCCGATGCTCCTCAAATCAAGACTGAAACTTTTTGGCTGTGTGTATGGGCGCATTATCATCTTGGAATATGGTAGTGTTTGGCATCAGTATGCTAGTCATAGTAAGAACTTCATCATTGAGGATGTCGAGATATTCATTCGCAGTAATCCGGCCAGTGATGTGAATGAGAGGACCAGCTGAATACCACGATATAGCCACCTAAATCATAATGGAACCTCCCCCATGCTTGACTGTAGGAAGCAGGTAGTCCGGATCGTAGGCTTCTTTTGGGGTTCTCCATACGTAAACCCGGCCGTTCGTACGAAACAATGTAAACAAAGATTCATCGAACCATACCACATTCTCCAATCATCCAGTGTCCAGGTTTTATGATCGTGGCACCTCTTCTTTCGCAGCTTAGCGCTGGCTTCCATTATAAAGAGTTTCGCAATTGCAGCCCTTCCATGAATGTTAGCTTTGTTGAGCTCCCGCCGTACTGTTTTTGTCGAAACAGTGCTACTCAAGTGAGTGTTGAGTTCTGCTGTCACTTTTGCCGCGGTGGTTTTATGTTGTCTGGCCACAATTCTTTTTAATGTTCGTCGGTCTCTGTCAGTTAACTTTGGGTTTCGCCCAGTATTCCTCTTCGCCGATGATGCTTTACCATGTTTTGTGTACGCTGTCATTACCGTGGATACTGTCGCTCGTGAAAAGTTAAACAATTCAGCTGTTTTCGTCACAGACGCTCCCGCTAACCGAGCACCAACGATTTGCCCTCTTTCGAAGTCTGAGAGATCACACATTTCACCGATCGCTTGTTTTAACCGTCGCAGAACAAAGCGTATAATACACTGAAATATGACCTACAAGATTTGTCACGTAAACTGTGCAATAGATACGCGTCGCATTATTTACACGGAATCAGTGTTGCCAACATGCAACAAAATTTACTATATTGCATGGTGTTCATATTATTTTGTCCATCCCCTGTAGATAACAAACTGCACAGGGACGCACACATAAANTACTATATTGCATGGTGTTCATATTATTTTGTCCATCCCCTGTAGATAACAAACTGCACAGGGACGCACACATAAAACAACCTAAAAACTTTGTATATGCGAAACTGAATCAATTGCAGCCGCTGTTAAAATGTAACAGAATGCCTAAATTGTTAAGACTTTTAATATACAGCTCCATCATCTGCTCAGGCCTAATAAATGGGAATAAAGTGTGGGGGGATGCCGCTAAATCGCCAATAAACCACATTCTAACAGCCCAAAATAAATATTTAAGAATAATAGGAAATGCCTCATGCTTTACACAAAACTCCGATCTCCACGAGACACTGAAAGTGGAGTACATTAGTAAAAATTAATCATCCGAAACAATACATTTCATGATAAATTGTTAACACAACCAAACCAAATGATGCACCAAATCGACAACTATGACCTGGACATTGACACACTTGTTAAAAGACCAAAAATTCCTTGAGTGGTCTCTGGCACGTACTCGAGCAGTACAACACAACACCAACTCGTGTTTAGTTACAGTTCAGTACATAACCGACGTACCCTTTTGCACATTCCCTGCACTTAGAGGGTAGTGCCCGGATGATGATACATGGTGTCGGCCACACATTCATACGCTGTTCATCCGCCGCCCGAGTAGGTGCTCTCTGTTCGAATGTTGACTGACTTCGAGTGACTTGAGAGTTTACAGTTTCAGTTTATTACTTCAAGTTTTACTTAACACATCAATATATTTAGTTATTCAGGTTTTAAAATGTAGTTTTGNAGTTTCAGTTTATTACTTCAAGTTTTACTTAACACATCAATATATTTAGTTATTCAGGTTTTAAAATGTAGTTTTGATTTCAAGATTTTAGTAGATCAGGAATTTAGGTTAGTGCATAAAGATTTTTAGATTTTGTTAACACATTAACATTTTTAGGTAATTAGCATTTCAAGGTTTTAGGTTAGTTAGTGCATCAAGAGTTTTAGGTAGTTAGCAAAAAAGGATTTTAGATAAGGTCATCAGATTTTTAGGCAGGTAGCACATCACGATTTTTTAGTTAGTACATCAACATTTTAGTTAATAAATCAATATTTTACATTAGGATATAAAATTTTAGTCAGGTTTAGATATACATATAGTCTTGGAAGGACAGGTGACTACCTCTCCTGCAAGTCAGTGCAAATTTTGCTACAAAGTGCTTATTTTGCATAATAATTTACTATATAATGAGAGTAGTTGTGCCTTAATCCTCGTCGTGACGAGAAACTAGTTTTTCAGAGATGTGGAGATATTGTCCTGAAAGACGAAACGATGAGACATCTTCGCAGCTGTAATGACAACGTTAGGGAAGCAGCAACTGCCAGTTGCAAGTTTTGTTATAAGTAACTTATGTGTTCAGCTCGCTCACCATGACAACTTGGAAATGCATCTAAATATTTTTAAGGAAAAAGTGGCTCAACCTGCTCAAAAGGAGTAATGTGTGCAGCCACTAGGAACTACACTGCCTTCAACATCGTCCCAACCGAAAAATCGTTGCCGGTTCTAGTGCTGTAAGTAACCATGCATTTGTCGAGGCAGAGACTACAATCCACGGAACTTTGAAAATATATATGACAGAGAATGAGGGTGATGCTGGTAATATATCGGAAATATACATTTATTTCAACTGCACCTGAAAGTACATGCAAAGAGGAATTCAGTGATATGNGCTGGTAATATATCGGAAATATACATTTATTTCAACTGCACCTGAAAGTACATGCAAAGAGGAATTCAGTGATATGGCATATGCGAAGGAAAGTAACACAGAAACACCAATAAATTATGTGCAAATATGATTAAGTTAAGTGGGCCGGTAGCATGGGACAGTGGACCTGTACTCACCACTGTAAGCAAGCAACATGTACCATGAGTCATACTGGTGGGACCGCTTTCTTATAGCAGCAGCATAGCACTCACCTTAATGGGGCAAGGGGCACAGAATGCGATATTGAACAAAGGAGAGCACTGCAACGAAGTGAAGATGGGCAATGTGAGTGCAAATATGATATCAATACATTACATTTTATTCAGGTACCGACATAATTCAGGATATTTTTTTCGTAGTCATTAACTGTACTAATAACGAGTGCATACATATGTACAACAAAAATTGAACAAACCAACCTAAGGAGAAATGCAAATCGCATCCGCATGCATAGCACAGCACAGTTATGGTTGAAATGCTTCAAATGAGGTCTTTTTACAGCATATGTTCGATGTGTTTACCATCGACAACAATATACATCTGTTAATGAACATGTAGTGAGCGACGAGCAGCCTGAAGTGTTTCTCGCATAATGCCATGTTGTACACCCTATCTTTCAGTGTTCACCACAGGTAAGAATCGAGAGGTGTGAGGTTGGGGAGCGAATTGGCCATCTTACACCACCACCATACCCAACCCCAGGTTTATAAATGTTTCATTTAACACTTGTCTCGCCACCAAAGCAAAATTCGCAGCATAACCATCGTGCTGAAACCTCAAATCATTGCATATGTCGAGCGGTATGTCTTCCAGAAGTGTCAGTAAAGTCTCTCTANACCATCGTGCTGAAACCTCAAATCATTGCATATGTCGAGCGGTATGTCTTCCAGAAGTGTCAGTAAAGTCTCTCTAAGGAAATGGGCGTATGTACAGCCGGTCATTGTCCCTTGAATGAAGTATGGCCCTATTATGTAGTTTCCAACGATTCCACACTACACATTCACTTTCCACTGTCGCTGGTGCTCCACATGCTGGAACCAGCACAGATTCTTTATCGCCCAGTAATGCATATTTCGTACATTTATGCGCCCATAATTTATGAAGGTCGCTTCATTGGTAAATAGCATGTTCTTCAGAAAATTGCTTTCACCCCATAGAGACGTCNCCCATAATTTATGAAGGTCGCTTCATTGGTAAATAGCATGTTCTTCAGAAAATTGCTTTCACCCCATAGAGACGTCACAACAAACATACAAAACTGAACATGCTGCTGTAAATCTCTTTCGTGTAATGCCTGATGAAGAGCCACGCGATATGGATGGAATTTCCATTGCTGCAATATCAATATGTACTTGCTTTACTTATTCCTGCGAACCTGGAAAGTTTCGGCGTACCCATATGGTGGTTTGCATCGACATGTGACAACACACCGTGTAGATGCTTCTCGCCCGTAGCAGTCTTTCGTCGCACCTGTGTTGTGGAAATTCAATCACCTCGTGACAAGAGGCATGTGCAAATTCTTCGTATCGTTTGATGTGAGATGGGCGCCCGATTAGGATACCTTTCACCATACATTTTAATGGCTTGCTTGGCATTTCTGTCACACTCACTCTAAATAAGTAGAGTGTCCATTTTTTTCTCATTCGTGAACTTCATTGCGTAAGTACAGCCACATACTGAATACCACTTACCATAACAGATTATGGGGTCTGGTGCTGCGCTGCTATTAGAAAACGGGCCCACCAGAATGAGTCACAGCGTGTGTTGCTTGCTTACAGCTGCGAGTAAAGGTCCACTACCCCATGCTACCAGCCCACCTAACTCAATTATATTTGCACTTTATTTCTTGGTTTTTCTGTGTTACTTTCCATCGTGTATGCTGTATCACTGAATTCCTATTTGCATGTACTTTCAAATGCCATTGAAATAAATATTTTTTTCCAAGGGGAAAAATGACATGTAGTTTAATTATTTCTGTCCATACACATGTTACGAATAGTTACTTTGCTGCAAATTACTTGCCACCATCAACAGTTCCATGTTTGCGTCACTGTTCATAAACAACGCAAGCACGAGCATGAGTTTTGGATTCTTCATTACTTTTTATACACCCTGAAAGATACTTCCAGTCCCTAACTCCACCGGTCAAAAACATTTGAGTCTGAGTACTATACGTATGCGTTTCTTGTTGTTTTTGGGGAAACAACCGAAATAGTAGATAGTAAACGCAATCAAGCTTCGTTGAGTAGCACAACCAGTGTCTGTTTAGTTTCAATCCAGCCAGTTGTCAAAGTATTAAATGTTTGAAAAAGATCGACCTTATTGTGTTTCATCTCTTGGAAAGGTGCCATCAGGTTGGCGTAGGCCGGCTGCTATGAGCCTAAGTTTCATCTCAAGATCTTTCACGATGTTAGGGAAGGCAACATACTCTGTAGCTTCATCTATACTTTGTGAATTTTCACTAAATAAACAGACACCCTCTTCATCTGAAGAGTCGTGCTGATATACATTTTTATTATTGTCATCGTATGGGCGCGGCGACGCACTGCATCTATCAATGTCTTCTAGTCCAGGAGCGAGAGGGTCGGTAATTTCATGTATTTTGCTTTCTTCTACCACATTTTCCACATCTTCTTCTCTTTCTTCATTTCGCTCTTGATTCTTCTTCAAACCTAAAGGGAAAACATGTTTTCAGGAAAAGCCTGGCAAAGGGGTTAAAGAAAAGCGTAGGAACCATACTGTTAAGCAGGAAGTCCATTTAAACAGACCAGACCTGAACGAAATGGACTTAACCATATAAAATCACGAAAACTCTTGCCAGAACCTTGGGCAGGTTCCCAAAATGTTCTCCATATATTAAAAAAAAATTGAAATCACCCTCCATTGATAAAAATTATTCAAAATGGTGATTAAGCTTAATTAATTTTTTACTTTAGTTTTACCAAAGTTATATGTCCTTGTATTTTTTTTAGTTCTTAACAAATACAGCAGAACATTATATTTTTTCTTGTTATTTAATATCTAGTTTTTGACCTTTTTTGTGCATGCCATGAATAATGTCAAATTAAATTANTATATTTTTTCTTGTTATTTAATATCTAGTTTTTGACCTTTTTTGTGCATGCCATGAATAATGTCAAATTAAATTTTTTTTTTACTGATTTGAACAAAATTCAAACATTTTTGTTTATGCTACTTGTACAGTAAAACCCTGGGAATTCGAAATTTTGGATAGTCCGAAAACGATTTTTATTCAAATTAATTGTGTGATAAAAATTTTTTTATCAAGACCAAAAAATAAAAATAAAAGATTTAAAGCAAACAAATGTTTGTCTATTACAAATATAATGTAATTGTATACAATTATTGTAAAATCACAAACTATCCACTAATTTGGATTTTGCTCATGGCTTCATACAAAAGATATTGTAAAAAATATATATATAAAATATACACTGACCTATTACAATATGTTAATAATTACATTTTAACTTTTACTTGTCTCGTCATTGCNTATATTTTTTCTTGTTATTTAATATCTAGTTTTTGACCTTTTTTGTGCATGCCATGAATAATGTCAAATTAAATTATTTTTTTACTGATTTGAACAAAATTCAAACATTTTTGTTTATGCTACTTGTACAGTAAAACCCTGGGAATTCGAAATTTTGGATAGTCCGAAAACGATTTTTATTCAAACTAATTGTGTGATAAAAATTTTTTTATCAAGAGCAAAAAATAAAAATAAAAGATTTAAAGCAAACAAATGTTTGTCTATTACAAATATAATGTAATTGTATACAATTATTGTAAAATCACAAACTATCCACTAATTTGGATTTTGCTCATGGCTTCATACAAAAGATATTGTAAAAAAAATATATATAAAATATACACTGACCTATTACAATATGTTAATAATTACATTTTAACTTTTACTTGTCTCGTCATTGCTTCTCTTGGACTCAGTTTGCAGGGGCGGCTCAGAACTTGAGCCAAGTAGTTAAGCTCCCTGAGCTTACAGCTGCCTCTAATGATTTTCTCTTCTTTTCTTACCTGTTTCGGGCACCATTGGGTAATGTTCGTTCCATTTTTATTTAAATAAAAATCACTAAACTCACTTTGTTCACATTTCAACGTCAGTATGACACTGTCAATCAAAATAGAAACTCTAAAACGTAAACACGTAACTTGGTAGCAAACAAAATCAAACAGATGCAATGCTGTAAATCACAACACGGTTACTTGTAGTGCACTACCCTAGCACCAGATTAACTCTTATCACATCAACTTGCCGCGCCACCAACAAACCGTTCACCATCCACACTCCACAGACATCACACTAAGTCTTTCGTTGTCAGAAGTACGTTTAATTTGCTGATGATTTGCTTTAAGAATATAATAAGATTTCAAATGAATTTATTTTAAACTACTAAGTGAGTTAAATTCAAAACTTGTATAGTTTGGCATTGTAAAAAAAAATTCCTTACTCGTTTGTGGGCCCCTAATGATCGGGCCTTAGATCTTACATCATTTCGCAGAACAACACTACACCTGCAGAGATGACGTATGGTGAATCAAGCCACCTCCCTGGTGATATTTTTGACAGTACTTCAGTTCAACAGGATATCCCCACATTTTTGTCAAACCTCAGGGTACACATAAGACAACTGAGGCCAGTTCCACCAGAGCACCATACGCCAAGAAAGATTTTTGTGTGCCCTGAACTTATGACATCACCACTAAGTTTGTGCGTCAAGATGCTGTCTGTTAGCCACTACAGCCAGTGTGTGATGGCCCATTTCGCGTCTTAGTGTGGACAGACAAACATTTTGTTATTGACACTTAGCGAGAAGAATGGACAATCAATTGATATGTTGAAGCTTGCATTTACCATGAAGGACTCTATGCCAGTGCTCGTAGTAGTCCCAGCTCCTGCTCTTCGACCTTCGCCTGAAGTTACAGTGATTGATGAAATACAAGTCCCTGCACAAGAGGTTTCAGCTGCTCCAGCCCAGCAGCGCACCCGATTTGGCAGAGCGGTACAACTTTCCAGGCGACTTCTTGACGCTGGATGAGTATGTGGTGTCACATGACACTGGACTGATCTATGTATCGATTAGTAAAAGCCTACAAAAGGGACTTCCTTTTGTAGTGTATTGCACAACTTGGAACAGTGCAGTACTGTTCCATGCTGCATTGTACTGCACTCTGTAGCAATTTCTTGTTCGGTGCGGTGTTGACATGCGATGTTCATTTTGGAATACACAGTGTGCCAGACCATTTCGAGGGGAAAGTAAGCTCTGCATCTGCCTCACATAAATATTAATATGTCCAACCAAGGCAACAAAAATACTTCATTTTCACACAGTTTATATATATATATATATATATAATAAATTGTTTTAACACAGGATATGAAAGAATAATATTGAGTGTGACTTAGTCACGTCTTAAACAGTGTTTTAATTTACAATACCGAGTAACTTTGACTTATATTGTATATTTCAGCTTAAGTTTTACTAATAGCAAATATGATACTATTGCAATTATTTTTTTTACAATTATTTATCTTCTGAACGGATTATTTTTCAAAGAGAGTCACTTCCCTGTTAGCCACAAAACTTTTACGTAATTTCATTATTACAGGCCAAGTGACACGTATTTCACGGCAGTCTCTAACACAATCGCTGTTTCAAGCATGTACACAAATACTACAGGTGAGTAATAAGAGTTCAGAAATGATTGGGATACATCAAAAGATTGCATGAAGTCGACATATAGCTGTAGAAAAGTTAGGCTAATGTGCTCAATTATTTGAGAACATTGTAATGAATTGTGTTGCCGAAAATTCTGTTACAAATTAAGTGTAACAGAATTTAACGGCACTATCAGTATGGATTTAAAATCACTTACCTCTGTAATAACTTAAAAAAAAATCTCTTGAATGTTTATGAAAGTTTAGTTAAATTCTTATAACATTAAATCGGATTTACAAAGTGTTGCAGGATTTGTTGTTACTCAATAAACTTAATGCCAGTCCAAACTAGTTTCTGATTTTTTATTGTTTTGCTTGTATATTATAATGGGTGCTTTAACACAATGGCACAAGACTGCCGTTTCAAACTGAAGTACGATATTACTTTGGAGTTAGGAGTAATGGTATGACAAAAAGATAAAGAAATAATTTTTGAATTTGCCCATCTGTATCACTTAAATGTTAAGTCCTAGAAAAATACAGACAAAACCACATTTTATAAAGAAAATTTTATAAAAATTTGTTTTTTTTATTGAATATTGTGCTAATGCATATTAAGACTGACAACTGTAGAGAACAATATACTGGCCATATTCTTCTAACATAAATATACTAATCCACAAAAAAAAATGTATAAAAATATATAAATAAAATCGTTTAGGGAAAATAATTTTTATGTTTTAGGTATCGTTAGAGCTTCTGCATCCTAAACATGGCTACATTGGACACTGGTGTGGTGGTGTACTGATATACTCACAGTGGGTGTTGACTGCAGCTCATTGTATTCACAAGTAAGTAGGGTGTTTGTTGCTGCCGTGCGTTGTGGTACGGCCAATACATAAAAGCCACGGTTATGTTTTACAAAACAATTTTCTGGAATTTTCGTTTATTTTTAATGAAGTAACTACTATTATACTCAATTCATAGCTACTTTCAACTTTTCTGAAACCCTACTAATGGTTTACTTTCAGGCTATTACTCCGACTCATGCAAACAAAGCCTTACCAGTTAAAAAAAATTACACCAAAGGGACAGCATTTGTGTGCACTCAGTTTAATCATATTTTGCAAGAGAACAATTTCTTTACACGCATTACTCCTTGTTTTTATTCATATTAATTAAAAATGAAATATAGTAAGTAAGTTATAGAAAATTGTAAGTAAAAGTCCAAATTAATTAAACAAAAAAGTAATTTTTATGTTAACAAAAGTATCAAATCCTTGTGATACATGATATATTTAGGAAACAACCAAACACATCAATACATGGGATGATTTTTAAAGGTGTGATTCAAAAAGTATGAATAAATCTATACTTATCTAATTTATTATGTTCATAATTTGATGGTCGAGACCTGTCAGTGTTCAAGTTTTGTTTAACTTTTGTCTGATTCTATGTGTTGCATTTACTTACTATTAATTTAAAAGAGCTACTAAAAAAAAACTTTCACTTCTTGGTAGTAAATGTGCTTTTCGAGATAAGCTGTATTCATTTTTTGGTAGGTAAAGTTTTCTAACTCATTACAATTTTTCACACAAATAATACTATGGAATGTGTTCGTCGTAAGGACAGATTATCTGTTCTCCTGAATGAAGATGGAGCAGCCCAAAAGTAGAAACATTGGTTTTAAACATTTCGAAATTTTATTTCAGCTGCCAAAGTAAAAAAAGCCGACAAATTTAAGGTACTAAATAGATTTATTTATTCTCAAGTATTCTAACTCATCGCCGATTGCTGTACGTATGAAGATGCTGTTAGCATTTTTAAGTGCTTTTTTGTGAAACCTGTAAATTGGATATTCGCACGTCACAGACTCAAAACTCGTCGACAAGAGTCAGAAGAATCTATAGATGATTACATCGGCACACTTAAACTACTATCTAAAGATTGTAACTTTAAGGCAACGACGGCGGAAATAAACAGAAATGAAATCATTCGGGACGTCTTCATAGGTAGTTTACAGTTATCACATACGTATAAGACAGAGGCTGTTAGAAAATCTTACCCTAACTTTGGAGGAAGCTGTAACTCAAGCAAGATCTCTAGAACTAGCCCTACAACAGTCTCAACAATATGTTACAGCACCACCTGTAAATACCATGTCTAGTAAAATCACGAAAGTTTCGAGATCATCGAGCGATTTAGAATTCAGTTGCTCCTCGTAAGCGAAGATAGCTGCTGTTGTTCGGAAATGTTATTTTTGCTGCATAAAAAATTACGTTAGGTATGCATGCCCAGCTAGAGTAGCTATTTGTCGAGGGTGTGGCATCAGACACTAGCAGAAATTTTAGACCTCCAAATCACTTAATTCGGCTCATGTATCTAATTTTACTGATGCCATACCTTCGTGTTTAAAGAAAGTCATGGCATTGTTACCAAAATTTTATATAAGGCTCACACACTAATGGATACCGTAAGATTAAGTCAGTTTAATAGATAAGAAATATGTTCTCAAGTTTAAACTCCCTGTCACTCCTTGTCAAGGTGAGTCTGTATCTCTTACTTCTAAAACATTGAACTCGTCTATTGAAGGCCAGTGCACAATAACTCTAAAATTACAGGAACACATATATGAAAATGTTCCTATTAGTGTGCTCTCAGACCTTTGTCCTGACGTAATTATTGGTCATGATATACTTAAATGCCATTCGAGTGTTCAAGTACACTTTGGTAGAGAGTATTCCCCTCTCAACATATGCTGTATTGTAGCTACTAATGTCGATCCTGCTCGTATTTTTAACAATTTATCACCTGAGTATAAAACTATCTCAATAAAATCCTGAAGACACTCTCCTTTAGATTTAAAATTCATCGAAAACGAAATGGAACACTTATTGAAAGATTGAGTAATTGAAGAGAGCATGTCTCCTTGGTGTGCCCAATTCTTCATTGTGTCTTCTCCTAATTATAAGCGCCGAATGCTTGGCTATTCTCAAACAATTAATAGATTTACTCAATTAGATGCATTTCCATTGCCAAGGATAGATGCTATTATAAATAGAGTTCCTTCATATAAGGTATTTAGTTCAATAGATCTACGCAATGTGTACGATCAATTTTCAATAGTTGAAGAAGATAAACTTTATACGGCTTTCGAAGCTTGTGAGAAGTTGCACCAGTTCACACGGATACCTTTTGGTGTNTTGAAGAAGATAAACTTTATACGGCTTTCGAAGCTTGTGAGAAGTTGCACCAGTTCACACGGATACCTTTTGGTGTCAGGAAGGTGTTACAGCTTTTCTTAACCATGATTGGGACAAAAGAAAACATCAAGGGCGTGAATGTGTTCGTGGATGATGTGACAATAGGATGCCGCCATAAAGAATAACACAATAATAATTTAGAAGGTTTCATGTAGGTCGTCTCCAAGTACAGTCTCACTTTGAATATTGAAAAGAGCTATTTTTAGTTCGAACAAACCACCTTACTGGTTATGTCATCAGCTATAAGTACATAGGACCTGATCCATATCGTCTCCAACCTCTATGTGAATTACCCATCCCTACTAACATGACATCACTTCGAAAAACAATTGGAATGTTTTCACATTATGCTCATTTTTTTGCTATGTTTGCCGAAAATATAGAAATCCTACCTAGACNAAAACAATTGGAATGTTTTCACATTATGCTCATTTTTTTGCTATGTTTGCCGAAAATATAGAAATCCTACCTAGAAGTCAATTTACACTACATAACCTAGCTATCGAAACATTTAATGGTTTGAAGTCTGAAATCGAAAATGCAATATTATCNGTCAATTTACACTACATAACCTAGCTATCGAAACATTTAATGGTTTGAAGTCTGAAATCGAAAATGCAATATTATCTTCAATCAATAATGAAGTCATTCTGACAGTTGAGACAGACACTTCTAATTTTGTTATAGGGGTAACAATATCCAAGGAAGGACGTCTGGTTGCCTTCTTTTCTTGATCTCTTAACAAATCCGAAAGGTTACATTCGTCAATAGAAAAGGAATATTTTGCCATTGTCGAGGCCTTAAGACACTGGTGACATTACCTCTTCCACAGACATTTTCGACTCATTCCAGATCAACTGTATGTTTCNTCGAGGCCTTAAGACACTGGTGACATTACCTCTTCCACAGACATTTTCGACTCATTCCAGATCAACTGTATGTTTCTTTTATGTTCAGTAGTAAACATTCGGGAAAAATAAAGAATGAGAAAATTATGTGATGAAGACTAGAACTTTCAAGTTATTAATATGAGATTGTGAACGGATCAGGAAGAGATGAAAAAGTTGTTGATGCGTTATGATGTATGTGCTGTTCATTAGTTAATCCATTAACTTCGCTGGAAACTCTACATGAAAAGCTCTGTCATCCAGGTGAAACGAGGCTCTATCATTGGGTTAAAAGCAAGAACTTACCCTTTTCCCTGGATGACCTTCGTAAAGTAATTTCAACATGCTATGTTTGTGCTCGAATTAAGCCACGTTTTCCGAAGTATGTAGGTCATATTGTTAAGGCAACAAAACCCTTTGAAAGACTTGCTATAGATTTCAAGGGCCCTCTTCCATCATGTTCAAGAAATCGCTTTCTCTTAGTTATTGTAGACAAATACTCTAGGTAACCCTTGTATACCATTGTCCTGGACTGTCAGCTAGTACTGTAATATCACAACTTAAGAAGTATTCTCTCTATTTGGCATTCTTGCATACATCCACACAGATCGAGGTTCCAGTTTTTTGTCCCAGGAACTCATTTCCTTCTTAAATGATTGTAGTATTGCAACTAGCAGAACAGCTTATATTATGCAAGGAAATGGACAAGGAGAATGTTATGTGGGAATTGTGTGAAAGACGATAGAATTGGCTCTTCTGAGAAGAGAACTAAATAACTCAAAATTGGAAGAGGTTTACCAAGATGCATTAGGATTCATTCGTTCATCCCTCTGTATAGGAACCAAGACAACTCCTCACGAACGAATGTTTGGCTTTCAAGAAGATCAACTCTCGGAACAGCAATACATTCGTGGCTTATGAAACCAGGGCGTGTTCTCATGAAATGTCCAGTTCGTCAATCCAAATATGATCCAATAGTCGAAGAAGTTTTCTTTCTGGAAGGGAATCCAGAATACTCCCACGTTCGATTTTCGGATGTCCACGAAAGATGGGACAACAGTAGAAAAGGGCGGACAGACAAGTACTACCGGAACAAGTATTGAGGATCAAGATTTTAGAAAAGAAAAGCAAGCGGGATCTAGGCTTAGTACTGATATTCAGAAACCCCTAGACAAAAATATCTCCTAAAAGGTCCTCAATCGCTCCGGTTGAGTTCCGAATTGCTGAAATCTAACATTGTTCAGGATATAGAACCTGTAGGGAAAAGATAGTAGAGTTAGACATCCTCCACCTTTCTTGAGAGNAAAAGCAAGCTGGATCTAGGATTAGTACTGATATTCAGAAACCCCTAGACAAAAATATCTCCTAAAAGGTCCTCAAGCGCTCCGGTTGAGTTCCGAATTGCTGAAATCTGACATTGTTCAGGATACAGAACCTGTAGGGAAAAGATAGTCGAGTTAGACATCCTCCACCTTTCTTGAGAAATTATATCACCTTATAGGAGCGGGTGAATGCCATAGAGTGGAAGTTTTATTTAGTGCTTTTCTAATTCTTTATGTTTCATTTACATACTATTTATTTAAAAGAGTTGTTAAAAAAACAAACTTTCACTTTTTGTTAGTTAATGTGCTTTTCGAGATAAGATGTATTCTTATTTGTGTAATAAAGCCTAATTCTAGGTAAAGTTTTCTAACTCATGCAAGATCTGAGATAGCAGTCATGTTTAATTTGAAATAGTACATTTTTTTTGTGTATTTTAAAAACCATACATTGATGCAGTGATAATTATTTATTAATTTTTGCAATGTTTTATTGTCATTTCAAATTTTATCTACCACCAGAAACGTTAGTTTTACTTATTTACACATGATATGAAGGAAGTTTATTTTTGAATAAGAATTTGTATAGAAAGTAATTTTTTGTCTCAGAGAAAGTTGCCAACATTTTGTTATTTACTTAATTATAATTGTAACGAAGTGATGCGACACTATCTAGCCCAAGAGGAGAATGGATTTTAAACATGATATTGTTGAACATTTTTATTTTCACTGTGAGTATTTTAAACTATTGTAGATGAAGGACAAGCCATATTGGATTTTTCGCTAGAGTTGTGGTGATCTGAGGTGATCATCCAGCTATGTAATTTAATATAGTTTGTCGCTTAACGAATCTGAGTTGTAATAAACTGGGCATGTACGGTAGTATGAAGACGTGGCGCGATGTTTTGAAGAATAGAAGAGGCTTTTCTGCGGACGACAGATGTGCATTTAAATGTTAGATATGGTTCGCCTTCCGCATGCATATCATGCGTGTGTGCTAATACTGTAACATGCACATACGGGATTAGGCACCTAAGGCGGACCACCAGAATAGTACCGCCAACTTCAGTGGTAGAAGAAAATTTTTCAGACAAAAGTTGCTTGGGTCCAAGGCGCTAATAACTTGATAGTGATAATTTCCCCATGCGTAAAAGGGTAAAGAAGATAGAGAGGTCAAATTCCTTAATTTAAATGGAATGATAAAATATATTAACACCCCTCAACAGTGCATATGAAGATGTAATAAATACGATGGCATTTGCCGGTAATTCAAGATCGCTGAAGGTCAGTGACGAAGCAAACTGCACCGCCGCGCGGAATAATGGGCTATTAGTCTGTGATGTGCCGTCGTAGCAATCAGACAACTTCTTTGTGACGTTATTCGAACTGGCACAATGTACACTGCATCTGAAAGAGTTGATATGGTTGTCATTTATGGCGAATGTCACCGCAGTATTAGAGCAGCAGTGCGACTGTATACTGAGAGATATCCTGATCGTGCCACACCGGCACGATCTGTCTTTGCGAATATAATAAAAACATTTCAAGAAACTGGAAGCGTGGAAAAGAAAAGATCCAAACGATGAAAAACAGCAACTGACGAGGAAAATGCAATTAACATCTCAGCTGAGGTAGCACACATAATCCACATGTCAGCACGAGACAGCTTGGACGTGAGAGTGGGGTCAGTTAACTGAGTATTCTGCGAATATTACGTTGCAACAAATTTCATAATTTCCACATTTCATTTCATCAACAACTACATGGAAATGACTTTCGACAACGGGTACAGTTCTCCGAATGATGTCTACGAAAACTACAAACCGACGACACTTTCTTGTCCAAGATTTTGTTTACCGATGAAGCATCATTTACAAATCGTGGGCAGATTGTCCTTCGCAACATGCACTACTGATCAGCTGACAACCCACACTGGCTGAGAGAAGTGGATAAACAGAGATCATGGTCTGTAAACACGTGGTGCGTTGTTGTACATAATCGCCTAATTGGTACCTATTTTACTGATGGGTCACTAAAATGCATAAAGTATTTTCAGTTCCTAACAGAAGTGCTGCCGCAATTATTGGAAGACATCCCACTGGACATAAGCCAATCCATGTGGTACCAACACGATGGATGTCCCGCTCATTCTGCACAAAGAATTGCAACATTTCTTAACATAAATTTTGGTGGTCGTTGGATAGGTCGGTCTGGAAACAGGAAATTACCTACATGTTCCCCAGACTTACCGTTCAAGGAATTTTATCTGTGTGGAACATTAAAGCAACAGGTCTACAAAGACCCACCGACAAATCCTGAAGGCATGAAAGGCCATATAACACGAGCTTGTTCTGTGATACATCCGGATGAAATTCGACTTGCGGTATTTTCCACTCTTAATCGCTTTATAGTATGTATAAATGCACAAAGTTAACAATTTGAACACCTGGTATCATAATAAAATAACAAAGGAAGCGTTGTCTGAGGCTGAAGTTTGTTTAAAAAAACGCCAGCTACAGGATGGCTACAGTCGCAACAGGACGGCGCTACATCGAACCATTGTTCCGTGCGGCGCCGCAGTTTGCTTCGTCATTTATCTTCAGCGATCTTGAATGACCGGCAAATGTCATCATATTTATTACATCTTCATACGCACTGTCAACGGGTGTTAATTAAAATTATCATTCTATTAAAATTAACAAAGTTTACCTTCATATCTTCTTTGTATCACTATGAGGTTATTAGCGCCTTGGACAAAAGCCACTTTTGTGTGAAAAATGTTCTACTACCGCTGATATTGGCGGTGTTATTCAGGTGGCCTGCCTTAAGTGCCTCACTCTGTATAAGCCCGCAAGCTTCTCGTTTAGGGAATATTTTTGGTATCACGAACAGAGCAGGAACCACTACAACGGCGGAGATGTTGGCATATATTTTTCATATTTTCCGGTTCGTCTAGATGCTACGTGATCAGCATTTTCAGTTCCATCTAAGCCTGGACCATTTCGACAGCGTGAAGTTCTTTTGAATTGACTATTTTTATTCTGTACCACATTCAAATTAATTTAGACACATTTTGCACAAAGTTTAACACGAACTCCCTGACTGATATTAAGAGATCTTGCTTTTACATGCTCATAACCGAGTAAATTTTATTATTGAAAATTTATTTTAATCAAGTTGTTTTACAAGAAATGCTGATTTACATATTTTCGCCCTGCTCATACATATTATTTTGCTAGCTAGTGTTTCTATCAACCACTGTATATAATCTGTTGAATTGTAAAGCAAAACCATCTAAACTCGCTATAATCAACGTTTTAATTTTATTTTTGAAGTCCATATAAATACTTGAATATGTAACTTGTCCGCTCATTCTATTATTCTCAAACTTTACTTTATCCTCGGATAGTGGACTGCATACAAAACATTAATACAGTCGTCAAGTACAAATATGTGTAGACAATCGGAGAATGAAGGTTTTTCATATGTATAGATGGAGGACAGAGAGCAAAACGATGAACTGATAAACTGTTTATGGATACATGATAGATTGAAAAATAAATTAAATAATTGGAAGATCGATGAAAAAATTGCGAGATTGATCGAAAAACTGAGAAAAGTTGAAATATTGATGGGAAGATTGCACGATTGATCGAAAGATTGCGAGAAAGATTGATGTAAAGAATTCAAAAGTGGTCGAAGATTGACGGAAAGATTTCGAAAGTGGTCAAAGATTAATGTAAATATTGAAAGATTGACATAAAGATTGGAAGATTTATAGAAATATTGTCAGATTGATTGAAAGATTGCGATATCGATTGAAATATTGATGGAAATATTGCCATATTAATCGAAAGATCGACGGATAGATTGCGAAGGTGATCGAATGATCGATTGAAAGATTGGAGGAGTGATGGATTTATGGCTAAGAACAGCATGGAAGATAAGACTGACTATTGTACGAGCTGTTTCAAGTTTCAAGGGCCTAGCACCATTGGTATTTAAATCATAACCAACTGTGTCTATAAATGTGTTGGTAGATGCTGATCCATATACCATTAAAAAAAATCTGAGTAGCATAATTATGCCTACGTAACAGTCTAGGCAATGAATAATTTGCAGAATCTGACATGTAAGAATTTGAATAGAGAGGAGACCGGGAATTTAGTAAAGAATGACAGATTTCTTCAGGGTTCTACAATACACTATACAGAATTTCGGTACAAATTAAAAAAAAATTAGTTACAATTTTTTTAATTAAAAACATTTGCTTAATTTGATAATAAATATAAATTTTTGATATAACATGCCCTATGCCTATAACACCAACATGGCTACCAGCTCCCAGAAACACAGACGTATGCTTGAAGGGCGAGTGGTCGTAACTGCCGAGCACCTTCGGGTATGTTCAACAATCTCGTGTCGAAGCCTTTCGAGCACTCCTGAGTAAAGCCAAAGACTGTTGAGCTCGTCCGAGTCGAGCCGAAGACAGCCATCCACAGCCAAACAGCTCCCATTTAAAATACATTGCGCTAGACTGATCATCACACCGCTACTGACCACCATCTTTGATCATGGCATATTGGGTTTGGCCTTCAACCAATGAAATCTTTCATTTAGTTGATCATTTGTTTTTACTAGAAAAATAATTGTGGGGTATTAGAGCAGGGCCAGTCGTGTAGGAACTTTAAAGGACCTCTTCATCATGTACTGCACAGAAGCAGGTTTAGTCTGGCCCAGCTTGCCCTTCGCCTCCCCTTCCCCATTCTCAAAAAGTTTCGGGATCAAGTTTCTACCATTTCAACAGCATGCTCCCAAGTCTGTTGCATCCAACCTTCTGAAAAAAATATTTTTGCGTTGAAACACTCTGTTTCTGTACAGTTCATTCAAATACCTTTTGAACATATCATTGTTTGTGCATACCTATTGATAAGCCTACATATCAAACATTTAAGTACTAATTTTCAAATCAGCCTACATTTGCCCACATCATAACATTNCTATTGATAAGCCTACATATCAAACATTTAAGTACTAATTTTCAAATCAGCCTACATTTGCCCACATCATAACATTTAATTTTTTTTATCATGCTCACTTACAGTACCAATATGAAATGACAGATCTGAAAACCAAGATAATCACATTAAATATATCAAGGAGGTAGGCATGCTAGAAGAGGGCACTACGACAGCTATACATAAAACATGTTTTTATTGAAATAACATATATTTTTTATATACTTCAGAATACAAACACAACCAAAAAACAGAATTCCTACTTTTCCATACCATTCACGTAGTGTCTTTCCAGCACAATACTCACTTTGCACATAGTGAAATTTGCTTATATTCATCTCAAGGCAGTCTATGGTAGCAAGTGCCCAACCAGAAAACCTGGCCATATATTCCTTTTCTTCACGACAAAGTTTTTCTTTCAAGACATATACAGCATTCGGGATACTATCAACATAGTACAATGCTACAAGCACTGTCTTGAATACTCACCGACTGATGTCTTCGTCCAAAGGTTGAGGCTTTTCGTAGGTACACTCCAACTAAACATTATATTATATTTAATGGGAACTTCTTCAACTTATTCTGTTGATTGATAATCCTTGCTTAATGTGTTCCAGGTATGTACTATGTTTTTTGTTCCCACAAAGTTATTTACAATCACATAATATTTTAAAATACTCTCACAAGATACCAGAGGGGCGTATCCGAGTTTGTGAGGGATGGAGGTCTTAATAAAAATAAAATAACAAAATTTTATTTCTAATTTATTTATACAGCTATTATTTTCAGTATTGAATTATCTGTCTCCATTCTTTCTCTTTTTATTTCTCAATGAGTGGNTTTATTTATACAGCTATTATTTTCAGTATTGAATTATCTGTCTCCATTCTTTCTCTTTTTATTTCTCAATGAGTGCAGTATTAAATGTCTAACTCAACTCTAATTAAAGTCCTTTGCTAGGTGTCTGTTTGGTTATGTTCATTTAAATTACAATCATCATTAACACATGTTCAGTCTAACTGTTTAAATCATTTGAAATGTCTTTCACTCACGCATCTAGTCCAATAGTCCAGCCTGCCAGTCGCACCCTCACCACACCGATGCTCACAGTCGCAGAGTCCAGTTCCGCTGGTCACTTCTCTTGCCGCTCGTTTCTCTTCTCGCTCGTCATATATCGCTAAAACACCAGGCACTCATCAACTCTCTACTCGGAGGCCTGACACACTTTTATATTTTCTGATATTGACCTGGAATGTTTGCCGCACCCCGAGTCACATTGAGAGAAACTAGGTAATTATTCCAGAACATTCTTCAGATAAATGCGGAAATTCAATCATGTTAAGATCTGGAGCACGAGTCACAAAATATTTATAGCAGCGCCAGACAGAAAAATGGACGGCGATACACTTTGAAACTAAAAACCCGGATAGGATTATCGCTCTTCCGTCAGTCAAACATTCCTCTATAACTTGACGCCCAATAATATATTACTACCCTGTGCTCCACACACCCTTCGCTCGCTCCGGCGATGCAAAGTACCGACACATTACAATACATTTGAATGCTGATTGTTACAGGAATAATCCATTTGATGTTGTGTCACAAATCGCTATNACCGACACATTACAATACATTTGAATGCTGATTGTTACAGGAATAATCCATTTGATGTTGTGTCACAAATCGCTATTACGGCTCGTTTCTTAGCTGCTGAAACTTTGCCTTTACAATACTTGCTATGTCTCTTCAGTATGTCACCATGTTTGAACAGATGTCTACACTTGGCACATCGTTGCATATCACAGGAAGAACCCTTTGTACAAGCAGTTATTTCATGCTTTTTTGCACCTTGGTTGTAGGCAAATATCTTTTCACAGAAAGAGCAACGAAGCCTTATCANACATCGTTGCATATCACAGGAAGAACCCTTTGTACAAGCAGTTATTTCATGCTTTTTTGCACCTTGGTTGTAGGCAAATATCTTTTCACAGAAAGAGCAACGAAGCCGTATCAAAGTCGACGATGACCTCAACGACATCGGACCCGAAGAAGTCGGTGGTGCTGTCGGTGTCACGCCCAAAGAAGTCGATGGTGACACTGCTGTAGTTGACCCACCTGAAGAACTCAATAGCACTGTGCCAACCTCAGATGATACTGGACCACCAATAATATTGTTACAGTTTCTCTCAAAGTCAGTGGGCTAAACCACGCCCGTTAAGGGGCGGAGGTCTTTATAAAATAATTAATTACAATTTAGTAATTGATTAAAAATAATTACAACGAAAATACTTCCGTCTCAATAAATCACAATAAATGTATCTCTCTTGCTATTTAAGTTAATAAATCCAATCAGTACAATACACAATTACCTCAAAGAAATTAATATAATTGAATAACTAAAATCAGTCATAATAAACAATGTGTAAAAAATTTATGAATTGCTTTTTAAACCATATGTACATATTTGAAAGTTCCAAAATTTACAATGAAGTCCGTATCACATGTTCATACCTAAGTTTAGTCCAAGTTGTAGCGGTCCGCATTGTTTTAGTGTTCTACGAGAGCTCTCTTGCACAGTAGCCTTCACTAGTCGGGTTTCACGCCCTCCCGTCCATTTACACCACAAACACCTCGTCTTCTGTCGTCTCGCAATATCCCATCGCCCTCCATCCTCTTCGTCTATGTCCCTCGCCGCACTTGACTTCGTTTGGTTGCTGTACTCAGCAAAAGACTTCTACCCAACACTCCCGATCCTCGGGCCCCTGCAATACTTGTTGGGTCGTGGGCCATCAGNTACTCAGCAAAAGACTTCTACCCAACACTCCCGATCCTCGGGCCCCTGCAATACTTGTTGGGTCGTGGGCCATCAGCCAGAAATTTCTCTAAATGACACATTGCGCCGAGCATCCTAGTTCCCAGAATATTCCTACGCATCCTCCCAAGTCGTCGGTTTCTCCAGTGGGGCGAGAAGGGGCTGTGAAGCCAGTCAGGTCAGTTGTAAATCATTCCCAGCCACCCAGCGATGGGACCGCAATCAGTNGGGGGTCGCAGTGGGGCACATCCCACAGAGCCTAGTCCACGCAAAGTGCCCAAGCCTTGTGCGGTAGTAGGTGCGTAACATTGCCGCCTTCTTAAGTCTGTTCTTCCCGAACATACTCTTCAACATCTGGACATTCGTACAGCACCAGTCGGTCGATGTGGACAACCTTAGGCTTCGCCGGAGAGCTCTGTCGACAAATGCGGTAGACCACATTATTTATTTGTTTCATTTCAGGATCTTGTATGGGCCTTACCAACATTTCTGTAGCTTCGGGTAGTATCCCTTCCACCTTTGAGAGTTGTACAACTACACCAGCTGTCCTTGAAAAGTATCTTAAGGCATTCTCCTGTCATATCGTGCTTTCATTAGGTCACTATTAATTTTAAGGTGTTTCCAGGCAAATTCATGAATGTCGACTAAAATTGAACGTAGTTTAATGGCATACTCTGGGANTTAATTTTAAGGTGTTTCCAGGCAAATTCATGAATGTCGACTAAAATTGAACGTAGTTTAATGGCATACTCTGGGATGGCTGCTTCTTTATCCACTGGATGTCTGAACAGCAGGTAACCAGGGAGGTGGAGCACTCTCCCAAACAGCATTCTCGAAGTTGTTACTCTTGTAGACTCATGGACTGCCGAACGANACCAGGGAGGTGGAGCACTCTCCCAAACAGCATTCTCGAAGTTGTTACTCTTGTAGACTCATGGACTGCCGAACGATATGCCAGGAGAAATAAGGGTACCTTGATGTCCCAATCTTTCTGTTTGTCTTCCACGAAGATCGCCAGATACTGTTCCAGGGTACGATTTAGCCTCTCGACCATCCCATCTGACAGAGGGTGTAATGCTGTGGTACGAGTTTTCTTCATTGCTAAAATCCTTGTTACCTCTTGGAAAAGAATTGCTTCCGAATTTCGTCCTTGATCAGAATGAAGCTCAAGTGGTACTCCAAAACTGGAGAAAACACACTCTACAAGTGCATCAACTACTGTGCCAGCCTCTTGGTTTGACATCGGTGTAAAACATCTGATGACTTTGTGAAATGGTCTTGTGATATCAGATGGTACCGATTCCCCCTCTCAGTGACTGGTAAATGTCCGAGAATGTACACTGGCATTATCTCAAATGTGGCCCCTACATTGTATTTCTGAAGGGTACCNTGACTGGTAAATGTCCGAGAATGTACACTGGCATTATCTCAAATGTGGCCCCTACATTGTATTTCTGAAGGGTACCTCGTCCCTTAACCTTCGGACCATTCTTCGTGGTTCAGGCATCACACAGATAGCACCAATTTTCAACATCCCCCCGACAGTGCAGCCAATAGAATATAATTCGAACTCTGTCGAGAGTCTTATTTACACCGAAGTGAACACCTGCTGTATGCTGGGCAGTTCTCTTAGCACTTCTGCGATTCGGCCCTCTGGTAGGACCAATTGTAAGTGACTTTGTTTCTCATCGTTACTTTTCCAGTTCCTGTAAAGCACACCATTCTTAGAACAAGGGAATTCCACTGTGCCTAGTATGCCTTGACTGTCATGCCTAAACGGGATATCTCCTCCCATTATGGTCGACACCCGGCTTCTTTCCACTCCAATATTGGATATAAGCTGGTGTCACTTAGCTGATCATTTCTAATGTCCTTATCGTCCCATGTAGGTGACCCATCGACAGATATAGGGCCTTGAATTATTGTCCTCCTTTCTTTCCATGTTACACCACCTTTTTCCTACTAGTGTTCACAATGACGACAGAATGGTTCCCATATTCTCATGGAAAGTGCATCCACATTTCTGTGAAGGCGTCCAGACCTATGATGTATTTCAAAGCCACATTCTCGCAGGTGCTGTATCCATTGGGCTATTCGACCTTCTGAGTTCTTGAAATTTACTAGCCAGCATAATGAAGTATTAGGATGAAGTTTCCGCCATAAAGGTACAGGCGAAAATGTGCAATCGCCTTAACCATGGCCAGAAGCTCCCTGCGTGTCATACAATAATTCCTCTCAGGCTTGTAGTAATGAAGTAGTGAAGTATTCCAGTGTCCTCTCCTTTCCATCCTGTATCTGAGATAACATAGACCCGATACCTACATCACTAGCATCAGTATCCAGAATGAATTCACCCTCTCTACTTGGGAAGCCCACCGCTGTGGGAGATATCAGTATTTCCTTTTAGTATATTAAAAGCAACTTCCCACTCCAGGGTCCAATAACATTTTATTTTTGCCTCGGTCAATTTATGCAGAGGCTTGGCTATCGTGGCGAACCTGGGCACAGATCGCTGGTAGTAAGCACATAAGCCCAGGAAACTTCGCACTTCAGTTTTATCAGTTAGTAGAGGCCAATCTCTTATTGCTCTGATCTTCTCAGGGTCCGTTTCAATCCCATGGGCCGACACAACATTGCCCAAGAAATTAATTTTCTTTTGGAAAATGTAATTTTTCTTAGTAATTAATTTCAGATTGGCTGTCGCTACTTTCTGAAACACAGAGTCTAGTAATGTCAGGTGTTATTCAAATGTTCTTCTATTAACCACAATGTCGTCTAGATACACATTAAAATTGTCTAAGGGCAAAACTTCTTCCATCAGTCATTCAAAATGTATCAGGGGCATTGCATAGCCCAAAAGTCATAACCTTGAATTGCCAGGTTCATTTGTTTTGGACACAAAATACAGTATTTTCTCTGTCGTCTGGCGCCACCTCGCACTGCCTAAAGTACTCTCCATGTCTAAAGTATAAAACTACTGTGAACCTGCTAGGATGTTTAGTGGGTAAAAATCTTTCTAGGTCATATTATTAAGTTGGTGGTAATCAACACAAAACCTCATGGAGCCATATTTATTTTTAACAAAAACAATGGGAGAATACAATCACATCTAAATCCTTCATATCTTTCAGAATACCATCAACCACCTCATGTGAAGCTAGTGGTAGTTGCATTGTTGACTGCTTTATGGACCTGGCATCCCCTGTGTCGATGTGATAGCATGCAACTTTAGCTCTGCAAAGGTCATTGGGCTCACAGGAGGAAGCACTTCTATGTTTTCAGTATTAATTCTGCGATGGCCTTCTCTTGCAGTCAGTTGAGATTTTTTCTTGTTCTTGTCAGCAGTTTCCCTATAATATCTGGTAGGGGACATTCGGTATTTTCTGGCATCGAAGCATCTGGAACGTTTGGAAATACCTGTGAGACCTGCTTGCAAACCCCTCAAGTCGGATAGCATGGTCAGATCAATTAATCATCCATACTGACAAACTGTCTGATTTTGAAGAAATAAAAATCCTTGCTATAATGACATNTGACAAACTGTCTGATTTTGAAGAAATAAAAATCCTTGCTATAATGACATTATCTGGTAAAATTAAACCTTTCTAGGCTGGTTCGATTATAACTAACTGTCTGACAAATTTTCCCTGGCATCTGCCTGGAATAACAATAAGAAGCAGGGAGCACTGTCGATTGATTACACACTACTGGGTAGCTCATTGGCGAAGATAATTCTCATCGTTTTGACACTACCAACTCGTTATTACCTGTTCATAGCACCCCCCAGTNTCAAAGCCACATTCTCGCAGGTGCTGTATCCATTGGGCTATTCGACCTTCTGAGTTCTTGAAATTTACTAGCCAGTATAATGAAGTATTAGGATGAAGTTTCCGCCATAAAGGTACAGGCGAAAATGTGCAATCGCCTTAACCATGGCCAGAAGCTCCCTGCGTGTCATACAATAATTCCTCTCAGGCTTGTAGTAATGAAGTAGTGAGGTATTCCAGTGTCCTCTCCTTTCCATCCTGTATCTGAGATAACATAGACCCGATACCTACATCACTAGCATCAGTANGTATTCCAGTGTCCTCTCCTTTCCATCCTGTATCTGAGATAACATAGACCCGATACCTACATCACTAGCATCAGTATCCAGAATGAATTCACCCTCTCTACTTGGGAAGCCCACCGCTGTGGGAGATATCAGTATTTCCTTTTAGTATATTAAAAGCAACTTCCCACTCCAGGGTCCAATAACATTTTATTTTTGCCTCGGTCAATTTATGCAGAGGCTTGGCTATCGTGGCGAACCTGGGCACAGATCGCTGGTAGTAAGCACATAAGCCCAGGAAACTTCGCACTTCAGTTTTATCAGTTAGTAGAGGCCAATCTCTTATTGCTCTGATCTTCTCAGGGTCCGTTTCAATCCCATGGGCCGACACAACATTGCCCAAGAAATTAATTTTCTTTTGGAAAATGTAATTTTTCTTAGTAATTAATTTCAGATTGGCTGTCGCTACTTTCTGAAACACAGAGTCTAGTAATGTCAGGTGTTATTCAAATGTTCTTCTATTAACCACAATGTCGTCTAGATACACATTAAAATTGTCTAAGGGCAAAACTTCTTCCATCAGTCATTCAAAATNCTATTAACCACAATGTCGTCTAGATACACATTAAAATTGTCTAAGGGCAAAACTTCTTCCATCAGTCATTCAAAATGTATCAGGGGCATTGCATAGCCCAAAAGTCATAACCTTGAATTGCCAGGTTCATTTGTTTTGGACACAAAATACAGTATTTTCTCTGTCGTCTGGCGCCACCTCGCACTGCCAATACCTGCTCTCCATGTCTAAAGTATAAAACTACTGTGAACCTGCTAGGATGTTTAGTGGGTAAAAATCTTTCTAGGTCATATTATTAAGTTGGTGGTAATCAACACAAAACCTCATGGAGCCATATTTATTTTTAACAAAAACAATGGGAGAATACAATCACATCTAAATCCTTCATATCTTTCAGAATACCATCAACCACCTCATGTGAAGCTAGTGGTAGTTGCATTGTTGACTGCTTTATGGACCTGGCATCCCCTGTGTCGATGTGATAGCATGCAACTTTAGCTCATTGGCGAAGATAATTCTCATCGTTTTGACACTACCAACTCGTTATTACCTGTTCATAGCACCCCCCAGTCGAGTATAGATACCACACTCCAGCTTACATAACACATCAAGGCCCAAAATGCATTCGTCTTTAATTTATGCTATGTAAATATCATGCTCTATGTTAAGGTTACCCAGCTCTAACAGTACCCTCTCGCCCCTTACTGTAGTTAAATAGCAGTGATTCGTGCTCTTATTGGACGATCGCTGGGGGAGGCCCGAGAATGTCCAGTTTTACCACCGTTAGAGTCACCCTTGTGTCAACGACCATTTGACAAGAAACATATTCTAGGCCCCCTGCTCCCCTCTGCCAATATGGCATCCAAGTCCTGTTTCACTGAACGCACCTGCAAGAATATTGTAGCCTTCCCTTCCCCCTCAAGATCGGTGCTTACAAGTTTCCCGAAGATGTTGCACTCTCCCCTGAGAGTGCAACATCCTGGTTGCTACTGTTGTGGCCGCTGTTGTTGCTGCTGGGAACAGTTGGCTCTCAGGAGCTCCGGCTGTCCACACCACCAGCATTCAGGTCACTTGAATTTTAGATGGTGAATTTCAGTAGCATGGACCCTGGAAGTGATGTTCCTCATGGCCATCTACAATTCCTTCAGCATCCTCTTGATGCTGTTGTCCTATTCGTNTGGACCCTGGAAGTGATGTTCCTCATGGCCATCTACAATTCCTTCAGCATCCTCTTGATGCTGTTGTCCTATTCGTTCAGCATCACTGCCCATACTGGACGTTGGGGCACTGATGCCTGCCTTGCTGACTCCACCTCCAGTGCTTGGGTCTGAGCATCCTGCGTGGTATGGGGCACAGTCAGACATACAGCTTACCGCATTTCGGTATCAGCAATAGCATCCAAGAAGGAGCCGACTGCGATAACATCCCGAGCCTTCTCAGAGCACCCCTCCAGAGACAGGTGNCAGCAATAGCATCCAAGAAGGAGCCGACTGCGATAACATCCCGAGCCTTCTCAGAGCACCCCTCCAGAGACAGGTGACAGCCTCACGATGTCCTGCCACAGCTCCTGTAGTGGTTTCCCTTGTCGCTGGATCCAACTTCACAGTTGGGCATGGAGAGTGTGTCGCAGGTATCGGTCACCGAATCGCAGCTCCAAGGCNCAGCAATAGCATCCAAGAAGGAGCCGACTGCGATAACATCCCGAGCCTTCTCAGAGCACCCCTCCAGAGACAGGTCACAGCCTCACGATGTCCTGCCACAGCTCCTGTAGTGGTTTCCCTGGTCGCTGGATCCAACTTCACAGTTGGGCATGGAGAGTGTGTCGCAGGTATCGGTCACCGAATCGCAGCTCCAAGGCCGACGCCAATGTGGAGTACTCCAGTCGATGTCGTTCTGGCAGGGGCTGCAGCATACTCAGTTCAGGTCCCCTCAGCACAGTCACCAGGTAGTACACTCGTTGCTCGTCAGTCCACCCATTCAGGGTGGCAACGATCTCTAACTAGTGCTGGTATTCGCGCCAAGGTGTCTTTCCACTGTAAGGGGTGGTCTTAATTGTGATGCCTTAACCCACCCCTGGCTGAGGCATACCAATACTACATAATGGCTAGTGATCCCCTCCGATTGATGTATTGGCAGCGACCACTACCTTCTCCTCGCTGCCCACATTAATCGTCTCGGTGGGTGGTCAATCTCAGCTCCTCCTCAGCTGCATGTCTTCTTGCCTGCTGCTGCAGGAATTCCTGCCATTCCTTCTTGAGGATGCTCACCTCCTGGTCCACCTTACACTTGACACTGTTCAACCTCTCATTAACACTTTCCATCCTTTCGTACACACTGTCCATTCACTCGCCCACACTGTCAATATTCTTTTCCACACTATTTTACTGTTCACTAACTCGCTTACACATTCTATCTTTCGGTCCACATTCTCGTTTACACTGTCTATTTTTCTATCCACCACATCGCTAACACTTCCTATTTTCCTGCCTACCAGTTCACTAACACTACTTATTTGGCTATTTACAGATTCACTAACACTACAGATTTGACAATTTACATTTTTCATTTACACAATCTACAACACTATTTATTTGACTTTTTACATTTTCGTTTACTTTATCTACAACACTATTTATTCTAATATTTACAGTATATATTTTGATATTTATCTGACCTCTTAAACTTTCGATTAAAGATCGGAGTGCTTCCATGTCTGCCGACATTTTCCTAGTTAGCATACATAAATTACTACATCCATTATTATATTTACAAATGTATCCTACCTTGATTTTAATTACATTTTTTCTTAAATTAAATGCTTCCACCCCACTTCTGACACCAGTATTACAATTTCTCCCAAAGTCAGTGTGGTAAACCAGTTTCGTTAAGGGATGGAGTTCTTAATTAAATAAAAAGAGTTAATTATAATTTACTAATTTATTAAAAATAGTTACAAAGAAAATGCTCTCATCTCAATATCTCGCAATGAATGTTTGTCTCATGCTATTCACAATTAATAAATTCAATCAGTACAATTTACAATTATCTCAAAGAAATTAATCTAATTAAATAACTAAAATCATGCATAATAGCCAGTGTATTAAAACATAATGAATTACTTTATAAACTATATGTCCAAACTTGACAGAGTCAACAGTTACAATTAAGACTATATCATGTGTTCATGCAGGCCCACCTAAGTTTAGTCCAAATCCCACCTGTCTGCAATGTTCTAGAGTTCTCCAAGTGCCCTCGTGTACGGCAGCCCTCTCGTCCGTTCACACCACAAACACCTCGTCCGCCATCGTCTCGCAATCTCCCGTCATCATGCATCCTCCTCACTTATGTCCCTCACCGCACTCGACTTTTTCTGGTTACAGCACTCAGCTAAAGACTTCTACACAAGACTCCCGACACTCGGGCCGCAGCGATACTTATAGGGTTGTAGGTCATCGCCCAGAAATTTCTATAAATGCAGTGTTGCGCGCCAAGGGTCCTAGTTCCTAGGATATTCCTGCGCATCCTCCCAAGTCGTCTGCTTCTCCAGTAGGTGGGAGAAGGGGCTGTAACGCCAGCCAGGTCAGTTAATAATCATTCCCAGCCACCTGGCAACAGGACCACAAGCAATTCTGCCTGAAGGGAGGGGCGGGTCTTGGTGGGTCACCCCCACACAGCCGATTCTGCGCAAAGTGCCCAAGCATCGTGCGGCAGTCGGTACTTTATTCCAATTGTTTTCATTACCTGGTGTGTAATGTCTTTCTTGACGACCACTGCCAAACTAACCTTCCTAACTAGAACCCAGCTGCTTATATACCTGCACACATGTACTATACCATTCACTATAAATCATGCATTCCAAAATTAGTGACTTACACCAGGCTTATATAGGCAGGCACCATACAATTCAAACATAATATTCTCTATAACTCAATTATACTTCATCCATACCATCTGCCATACCAACAAACATCAGGAAAATATTATAGCCACCATACTATTCACTACCACTCATGCATACCTCAGCCCTGCTGTACATCACACCGAACAGCCATGCCATCCACTATAACCCACACATACCAAAATTTGTGACAGACACCAGACAAATATAGGCATATTAGGCACCAACAAACATGTCAACCAACTATACCATCCACTATAGCTTTACCATACCTCAACAATACAGCTTGCACCAAACATACAGAACACCATGACACAGACATATCCCCCAACATACCAACTGTACATTCTATCCATTATAACTCAAGAATGATTCAACCATAAAAGTACACCAACCAGAAACTGACAAAATGCCAGACATCATACCAACATACATCCTGCCTATACTATTAACCACACCATTACTGATCGATACTCGACAAATATACTAACCAAACATACCATCCATTGTGACTCAAGTATACATCAGTCATACAGCCAACACTGCATGTACAAAAGAACCTAACACTATGACACAAACAAATTGCTTCCCATGCCATCTGTTCAAACAACCGACACCAGAAAAATTTACTTCGCAACATACCACCCAATATCCCATACACAGCACCCTACCACACCCAAGAGAAAATACAAACTGTCCATAACATGTGGAATACCTTTNACCCAATATCCCATACACAGCACCCTACCACACCCAAGAGAAAATACAAACTGTCCATAACATGTGGAATACCTTCATTGTCGACTAACACCAGACAAATATAAAGGAAACCATGTTACCTAACATCCCAACTAGCTATACCGTCCACTATAACTCGTGCATAAAAAAATTAGTTTCTGACACCAGAAAAATATAGGCCTACCAGACACCATACCACTCCACCATACTATTATCTATGTCTATCTTACCTCACAAATACCATCTGTTCTATCGACCAACATCACATATACTGTCCAGCCTACCATCCACCATAATTCATGCTTACTTCAGACATACAGACCACACCCCATAAAATATACCGAATACCATAACTCTAACATAGCTGCTATAGAATATTAACCAGCACACACCAACCAAGCATTCCAACCAACAACCATGACAAACAAACCAGCTGATTATACAAACCCTCTATATCAATAACACTGCTGACCAACATACCTCCAACATACCAAACAGAAATATCATTAACCCAACCAACAAGCAGTACAGAGTAATTAACTAACCCTAAACCAACATACTTCAGTCACACCACACAGGCAACATTGTAAGCCATAGAGTTCAGTACACCATACCTATTATACCAACAGTTCATTTCATACCACCCACACATACCAAGATACAAACAATACCAACCATACTAAATTTTCCCAGATACCATGCCAAACATATCAATAACTTTATCAACCGACAAACCAGCCAGTTACACCAGCCAGTCATCCATACCATTAACCACACCAGCCTAAACATACTATGTGCAATTCCTTCAGCATACCAAACAACCATATCAACAATTATATCAACTAACAAACCAGTCAAGTATACCAGTCATCCATGCCAATAATTGCACCGACAGAAACCTACCTAATACCATTCATCCAGCATACCAAACAACCATATTGTTAACCAAGTGATACTGAGTACCATACAGATCATACCCTTCACAATAACACTAGCTTACCTCAGTAACACCCACATAGGCAATATAGAAAACCATACAACTTCGCATACCAACATTCCATGTGGAAATATATTAAACAACCATAACAATACACATACCATATAGCCATACCAATCATACAGCCCAAACCACATCATCCACTCTAACCCAAGCATACCTATATCATATTATTAACAAAACATACCATATCAGACACAATACCTCGCACATAATGATCAATCATAACAATCAAATATATTGACTACCATTTCGACTGTCATTCCATCTAACTTCACCAGTTATACATATAAACAAGCCACGCCATCTGTCCTGCCAACCAAATATACCAATGATAAATTCCAACCATGCTATCATAAAATCCATTCCATCAGGTTAACCATCGATTATAATCATACAGACTTAATTCCCAGATATAATGCCTACATATAAAACCATCCAATCATACCAACCAATCATACTAGCAAAGCATTCCATCCCTCTCGTACTAACTAAACATTTCGTCAAACCATTCTGCTCATACAAATTAATTCTGCCACTAAGCCATTTTCCCCACACCACTGAAGCATTGACGTGGTCAGGTCATTCCATATCGACATTATAGCTATACATACCATACAATTAAATTAACTGTATGTATCAATCATTCAGCCAGACAGTAATAAAAAACATTTTTAAACAACTCTACCATCGAACCAACCACACTGTCATTTAATAGTGATAGATAACCGCAAAAAGTCATAACAGTTAAACAAACAAAAACCAATGGTATAGCCAACTCACACCAATAGGTCAAACCATCAAGATGTACCAGTTTTAAAAGCAAAACCAATCATACAGGCAAGCCATACTGACATACAATACCATAACATTATACCATATATTTCTACCATTCCTTAGGACCCATCATCCGCTTTTTCGAAAATTCATCGATGGATCCACCAGCCGATGTACGCGAGTTGAGGCATTTTTCGAACATCAGGTTGTTTTTTAGCAGTATTTTCGTCTACTTCCATACACATATTAATACCATTACACACAAATTCTAAAGTTTCCNGAGTTGAGGCATTTTTCGAACATCAGGTTGTTTTTTAGCAGTATTTTCGTCTACTTCCATACACATATTAATACCATTACACACAAATTCTAAAGTTTCCACCGCCCATTTGTAAAACTCGATGTCCGAATTATTTTTGTATATTTTGGAATGCTTGAAAATAACATGTTGCCACTGTGTAACTTTTATTTTTAGGAGAAAACATTCGAAAATTCATTGGTTGATGTTCTGGTGCTTATCTATCAGATCCNCTGTGTAACTTTTATTTTTAGGAGAAAACATTCGAAAATTCATTGGTTGATGTTCTGGTGCTTATCTATCAGATCCACAGAATTTTCAGGCTGGTTGAACTGGTGGATCAATCGGTTTAATGCGGCTCAACCTAAACAGTGATTTTTGAACATCCGGTGTACATCGGTTGATGCACCGGTGAATTTTCGAAAACGTGGCATCCATATGAGCCAACTAGCTATGCAAATATAACATACCAATAGACCATGCTAACAAATGCCATCCAATCATATCAGTAAGCAATACAAACCAAATATTACTTAAAAACATTCGATCCATAACACAAAAGGTACCACCAAGTCATAATGTCTGTGTCCAAGCACAAATAATTTTAGACAAAACCAAGTTAAATTGTATATTTTGATCCAAAATCTACATAAATNTGTCTGTGTCCAAGCACAAATAATTTTAGACAAAACCAAGTTAAATTGTATATTTTGATCCAAAATCTACATAAAAAGGAAGCACCATATTGATTCATATAAAATCGTTCATTGCCAATACTTTCTAGATCCAAAAAAGGCATACAACAATTTCAAAATTGTAACACAATAAATTACAAACATAAAAATATTACATAGGCTCCTCACTCAAAATTTAAGTTACAATGATATACAATATTAAAAACTAGTTCAAATACCAATAAAGTTGACTAGATAATATTAATATGGCATTTAACCAAGGGAGGGCAGCCTAGGAAGCCCAGTAAAATATCCTGTATTAAAAACGCATATTATAAAACTGTAGTAAAAATTTGCATTGAAATAGAACATCGATGGAGACAGTCCTAAGACCTATCAAAGATCCAATTCGATTAAAATAAGAAAAGGACAATAATGTTTAAAATGTTACTTACGCCCAACCTGTGAGTCGTGGACACAGAGCAAAAGCTATTAAACTTTAAGTTAAACTTGGGCGACAGACAACACTAAACACTACACATTAAAACAAACTTAAGCTTGCAGCAAAGCTGGAATTTAGTTGAACCAAACCCAAATTTAGGCAGGCGACCAAAACAATAATTTAGAAAAAGACCATCTCACTGCATACTCAATACTACACAAAATTATGCCACATAATAATTAAAAATACTCAAACAGACCCAAAGGACAAAACTGCATCTACAGCTCACACTTTCATGTTCCTCTGCATTAAGGTTGAACACGCAACGAACCAAGTTAAATGTGCCTCATATACCCTCATATACACCCACGTCCCGAGGATTTGTAAATTTACAATTTACAACATATNAAGTTAAATGTGCCTCATATACCCTCATATACACCCACGTCCCGAGGATTTGTAAATTTACAATTTACAACATATTGCAAAACATCTTGGAGCTCCAGCAAGCGTCGACCTGACGAGAAATAGTTGTAGGCTAGGCGTAGAATAAGAGTAAANGCAAAACATCTTGGAGCTCCAGCAAGCGTCGACCTGACGAGAAATAGTTGTAGGCTAGGCGTAGAATAAGAGTAAAGTCGGCACAGAGTGTGCAACGACTTATGTTAACTTGCCCACTTTATCAAAAAAATGATGATGCACAAAGACGGTAAAACAAAGGAGGGTTAGCCGAGCCAAGCATAGAAAAGCCACCTAGGAGAGTTGAAATACCAAAGACGTAAGGTGCGATGGCACTGGCATCGCAACCTCCACTCCAAAAACCTGTGCTCTGGCGACCAGTTTCTAAACATCTTGACCAAAAATATTTCAAACAGTACACATAAACAGAAGTATATGCAGACACGCAAAAAACCTGTATCACTTCTCAGCTGACAACGACTGTGGCAATTGGCGTGCTCACCTCGGCTCGGTGGAAGACGGGAAGCAAAAAAAAAAGAACCAAGGATTAGAATGAGGAATATCAAAATAACCAATATAACACTTGAAGGAACAAAGACAGTGAAACAATGTGCATAAACAAAACTCCACAAAGCAACTAAGATGAAGGTACAAATATAAGCAATTTACAATTACCTTCGTTGTAAATAAGGCTTCAATTGAGAAACGTGTGCTTTCTTAAATAGCCGGTTAGAAGAGGANTTTACAATTACCTTCGTTGTAAATAAGGCTTCAATTGAGAAACGTGTGCTTTCTTAAATAGCCGGTTAGAAGAGGACGATACAAGACTAATTCTGTTAGGACCTAGAAATTTATTGATATTAAATGGACCGACAAATATCGGTATCAGCTTCTCCGTCAAATCCTTTCCCATATCTGGCAGACCATAATTTTTGCAAATGACCAGATCCCCTAGCTTCAATTTGACCGGNTTTACAATTACCTTCGTTGTAAATAAGGCTTCAATTGAGAAACGTGTGCTTTCTTAAATAGCCGGTTAGAAGAGGGCGATACAAGACTAATTCTGTTAGGACCTAGAAATTTATTGATATTAAATGGACCGACAAATATCGGTATCAGCTTCCCCGTCAAATCCTTTCCCATATCTGGCAGACCATAATTTTTGCAAATGACCAGATCCCCTAGCTTCAATTTGACCGGNCCGTCAAATCCTTTCCCATATCTGGCAGACCATAATTTTTGCAAATGACCAGATCCCCTAGCTTCAATTTGACCGGTAACCTGCCTTGGTCCATCTTCGCCATGACCTGCAGTATTGCTGGCCCAAGCCTACGGTGGACCTCCTTGAGCAGGCGATCCCGATCAGCATCACCAAGGGGAGAAGGAAAAGAGAGATATTCCAAATGTTAAGCAAAGGGTGACTTAGCGGACGACCAAGGAATGGCAGTGAGGGTGGAACTCCCGTGGAATCATGTAAGGCACTGTTGAATCCCACACTTATGAAATCCAAATCCTGATCCCAAAAGATATGATCTTGGTTATAGAAGATAGTTAAACAGGCCTTACGAGTATTGTTGAATCTTTCAAGCTGATTACCCTTCGAATAATACAGACTGTGGTGTGCCATTGGGTTCTGCTGCTCTCTGGGTTACTGTCCTGACCTCCGCGTATGTGCGTGAACTCCCCTGGGAGTGGGAGCTGGCGACCTTGAAGCATTTCAGCTGGAGTTTTTGTTATCGAGTGTGCCTCTACCCATTTTCAAAATAAATCATGAACCACAAGCAAACCTCTCCCCTGTAGCAGTACGTGGATACAGTGCTATGAGATCTAGGGCAAAAGATTCAAAGGGTTCGGTTGGCAGCCATGGTGTTTGTTATTGTTTAACATTGGTGCATCGGCTTATGAGGCAATTACATAGCACTCATGCATGTACATATTGGCAGGTATCGCAGGAAATGCCCAACCAATATAAATGTGTTTGTGCATTTTGTTGCATCTGAAGTGCACATGGGCGTTTTTCTGTTTGGTGTCACGTGCAAACTGTAGCCCTGTGTATCGGGCATCACGTGGCACATCGGTAGACCAGTGTTCACTGTAATCGAGGCGACCATTTACAACACACTATCATTCATTGGCTGTTACTGCATGCTCTCCTAACCACTTGTGTGTTACTGGGAACATCTGTTGTGCTTGTATTACACGTGTGTTAATGCCAGTGAGTGTGGGAACGAGGAAGTAGCTGTCGACTGCGGACACAAAATGGTATTCTCGACTGGAGCAGGGCGATCAGGTGGGAGAGGAAGGGTAGGGTGGTCTCTAACTCTTCCTCGTTGCGTACTACTGTCTCGCCAGGCATCTTTGAGAGTGCATCAGCCAGCTGATTTTCTTACTGTGGCACATGTTACACTTTGAAGTAAAAGGATTTCAAAAATAGGGCCTAGCATGTAATCTTGCTGCGAAATTCTTTTATATTATGAAACCAGACAAGACACCTATTATCTTTAGGTAGCAAAAAGTGCTGATATTCTACGAACTACCTGTACCTCTTGATTAACCAAACTACAGCTAGACACACCCGTTCGTTTACATCATAAGAGAGTTCTACCAGGCTGAACTTGGCCCTACTGGAGTCGATAATATTGCCTTTGCTATCATCACTTATCTGTAGTAACACAGGCCGGTGCTGTCTTATTGTCTCACCTGGTTGGATGAAGGAGGGAGGGTTTTGGATGGTGCTCCTCAAGATGGCGGTGCTTGGGCCCATTACCATTTGGAGCCGGTTTATGGCATGGTCCGCTGATGATCGCTATGTTGCTCATGTGTTTCCCATACTGGTTCGGAATCTGCTGAGCTGACACTGGCCTGGCTCTCTTCCAATGTGGAGATTAGAAATTTGGGATGTGGGAATTTTGCCAGGAATTTTTACATGTTGGCCGAAAAACACAGGATTTACATAAGAAAAGCATACACCTAAAAAATTGCACTTGCAATAAAAAGGATAGACTCGCACATTTCAGGTTAGGTGTAAGACAGGTTTTGNAGAAATTTGGGATGTGGGAATTTTGCCAGGAATTTTTACATGTTGGCCGAAAAACACAGGATTTACATAAGAAAACCATACACCTAAAAAATTGCACTTGCAATAAAAAGGATAGACTCGCACATTTCAGGTTAGGTGTAAGGCAGGTTTTGNCATACACCTAAAAAATTGCACTTGCAATAAAAAGGATAGACTCGCACATTTCAGGTTAGGTGTAAGGCAGGTTTTGAATGGCATACAACATTACTGAGATTGGTTATGATTTACCATATGATGTCAGGAAAATGCATATAAAAGATTAGGATTTTAGCCACACACTTGGGTAAACCATTTGGGGAGTTGTCATGGTCTCAGGAGCGCGGAGAAGGAATGGTTGTCTTACAGTACAAGGTTTTAGAATGATTGCAAAGTTGTGAAGGGTAGAAACCCAAAACAGTTATACAGCTGTGAAGCGGCTGGCATTGAAATAGATACACACAGTTGACGATGCACTGATTTTTACTCGCTCATTTCCCTCCGAGGAGGCACTTACATGAGCCTAGAAGCTATGGTACGCTAGCAGCCTATACTGTAACACAAAGGCACGTGAAAATGAAAAGAATTAAAGGCATTACATTCTCGAAGTAGTTTGACCTGGTGGGGTGGGGAGTGCACGGCCCCTGGGCTAACGAAAGAGATAATTAAGTTCAAGACAATGTTAACACTATTGGTACACTAAATGATAAGCACAATGAATTTGAAGTGCCTGGGGACATGCACTGCATGTCCATGTCATGATGGAGTCCACCATAACCCCGACTCAAAAGTATGCCAAATGCAATTAAAAATACAATGGCACTTTTGCAAATAAAATGAACAGACACAATTACAATCACATTACACTAGAAGACATACTAACCCTTAAAAATTCATTTGTGTGAGCAAAATACATATAGAAACAAATTGGATTAGTAAAAAAAAAAAATTAAGCAACATAATTTGGTTTAGCATTGGAGCTGTCTTTCCCATTCCATTGCATTTTTGGATAGATTGTTTACATTTTTCATTCTTTATTAAAATTATAGAAATTTCATTTGTACCCTAATTTTTGTATATTATTGGGTGGCAGAGAATGGATTGTGGTAGACGAGTCCATTCTCACCCCTGGAGGGGTGTGGATAACCTTGCTCGATTGGGCTATTAACAAAGCAAGTTTATTGGGAATAGCTCATAAATGTGGCCTCTTATTGCTTTTACAATTCCCATATTTTTATGAGTCGTTAGCATATTTTCACTTCACGCATAACATAGGAATGGGGATGTTATCTTTAAATGAAGGGGGGCACACACTGGGTTTTTAGAACAGTGTTACCACTGTGACTCCCTCGCTACATTCATTTCCCCGGCGGTATTTTTACTAGGAACGTCTCTTGGCAGTATTGCTCCACCCGAATTAACATGCCCNCTACATTCATTTCCCCGGCGGTATTTTTACTAGGAACGTCTCTTGGCAGTATTGGTCGACCCGAATTAACATGCCCTTAAAAGATGTCTCTTGAGGGCATGAAAGCTAGACAGTCGCCTTATTTCTGCAGTAACTGGAGGGTAGTGAAAGTGGGATGCACTTTCATGCACATCACTGACATTTGGAGTCCTGGAGGGGATTACCGCAACTTTCGGATCGACTTGTCTTCAGTACAGGGCACGTCGTGGCTACGCTGATGTAGCTGGACCTAGGTGTTAAGAGTGAAGGTATCTGGCATGTGTCAGAAGTACATACTTAAACTTTCTGAAATTGGGATGGCTACGATGATCATGGAAATTATGAGGTAAAAGTTGTAAGACATGAAAATACTTCTGCAACAAGAAATGTAGAGAGGTACAATGAATGTCAAATATATCCCCAAATGAGTCCATAATTGAGAATTCACACAAAATTTACACCCCTCAAATTCCCCGAGCACAAGCAATAGTGGGTGCAGAGGAGACAGTAATTTACCTGCTTCATACAAGTTTACCAGTTACATATAAGGTAGGTAAAAATGTGTGAAACAGGTAAATTGGTATTTTATATGCAGTTGATAGCATTGCGGTCTACAAAGCAGAATGGCACAATATAGTTGTTGCATTGATGCAAAGTAATTAATCAATCATTTGTCTATTTAAAAAAAAAATATCAAACAACTTTCTAACCATGTGGCTGGCCAAAAGTACTTATGAACATTACACTGCGCCTTAAAACTTACTGCTAGTACGTATATTAAAGGAAAATTTCAGTGGAAAATACTTCCCATGGGAAATTAAATTAAACCCAATTATNTACTGCTAGTACGTATATTAAAGGAAAATTTCAGTGGAAAATACTTCCCATGGGAAATTAAATTAAACCCAATTATCTACTAAGTACTCAATTACAAGATGCCACAAATAGGTCTTAACTAAAAATGTTGACATGTTCACGATCAAATATAACGATTCTTATAAACCCTACACATTCAAACTTTTGCAACTTATAATTTAGAATAACATTTCATACTGCCAAATTTGAAAAATCCATGACCGTATGCACTGTGGTAGTCTCTCCTGAAAATCTGTGTCTACACTAGTGTTAAAACACACGAAATGGCTGCACTAAATTGCATCTTTCATTTCTTTTTTTTTTCACATCAATTTCTTATTCTAAAACAAAGTTGACATGGTGCATTATGTAAACAACAGGTTTGTAACTCCTGGTACAATATGAATATTGTGTTTATTTTTTCGTTGTCGATATAGTCAGTGTACAATCTAACATGCATAATATAAACACATTGATGATGTAGATTTCTTAGCGCACACTTATTTGCTAGCAGAACAGATCGTCTGAAGAAGTATTTTTTTGTAATACTTCTTAGGGTCGATTTGACCAACGAAGTTAAAACAATTTAATCTTAATNTTTTTTTGTAATACTTCTTAGGGTCGATTTGACCAACGAAGTTAAAACAATTTAATCTTAATTGGTCGCTGGAATAGGCGCGTAATGCATAACATTTGGATAGAATAGTGCCGATGTTAGTAAAATATTTTATGCCAGGTTTCATTACAAATATAAAAATGCAATTATTTTATATAATATAATGATTTAGAGGGGATAAAATACATATTTTCCCTAGTGGAATCATACATTTTGGAGTTTATTATTCGTTTATAATTTTATTTTAGGAAATTGTTCTCTAATAACAAAATGACATGAATTTGTAGGTATATTACATGGTATATCTCATTATTGTACGTTGCGATTCTGAACAATACTCTCTCACACTTCCTTCATTGTACAGATATGTAGATGTAACCTAAAAAAAAAACTGTGATGTTCTTGGTATGTTATGTTGATATAATATAAATTTTCTATAGGAGCAGCTAGAAAGTTGGAAATAAAATCATTGGCACAATTGTAGTGCACAATTTCTTCCTACGAAACCAATCTTTAATAAGACAACAGCCAAAATGTTTCCTACCATTGCAGTATAACCTAAACTGAAGGATCGCCCAAGCTAATATAAGTGGTTATAATAAACTTGCAAGAATCACCTAACCTAGAAAGCTGCACATAAAAAAGTGATCTAGATATCAACCCAACCTAAAGTGGTTGTGCTTGTATTACAAGTGTAAAGAATCTTATGCACCATAAACCTTGCAACAATAGTTTCACTCATACCTGGGAACCCTTAAAAATCACCAGGTTTATTGGCTAACCTAACCTACCTTCAAATGCAATTTCTAACATATTTTTGTAACACGAAAAATAAAACGGATTAATGAAATTTAAATAATTTCTGTGGAAAGTCATACTTTCTATCCTATTTCGATAGGTGTCACTACTTTTGTCACATTGGCAATATNTAAATAATTTCTGTGGAAAGTCATACTTTCTATCCTATTTCGATAGGTGTCACTACTTTTGTCACATTGGCAATATCAGCAATATTCTCAATCAATGGGAAAAATCAGTTAAACGAGAGAAACAACTGCATTCGATAGTCTTTGGCTACTTGTAAGGTATTTTTGCACAGTTAAGGCCTATGTGTAGCAACGAAGCATAGCCAAGCCAAGTTTAGCTAATCTCGATTAAATTAAACTCAAGAGGACAGTGGTGAAACAATACACGAATTTCAACTGAAGTTTAAAAATAGTTTTATTAATCTCGCTTTGAGGCAAACTTAATCTTTGTTGGTGAAACTGGCACTTAGTGGTCTGCAGGTTGACGACAAAAGTCATACAATCAGTTCTGTATGTGTATCATAATGTGCCAAGAAAGCTGTGTGTTAATATACTTCATGTTACTTTTTGCACTGACTGGATTAACATAAAAAAACATGTAGCAGTATTTTGGATCTGTGTTCCATTCATTGTTCACACAACACACCAAATGCATCAGTCACATACTTACAGCAATAATGATGTTCAGAACATCACCTGCTGGAAGGACTTCTCTGTCAACAAGCCCCTGTGCTGTATGGATTGTAAAAAGTACAATTTGAAATCGGCAAAGAACTTTGGTTATAGGCTGTTCAGGGTTATCTGATCAGTTTTTAAACCATNAAAAAGTACAATTTGAAATCGGCAAAGAACTTTGGTTATAGGCTGTTCAGGGTTATCTGATCAGTTTTTAAACCATCCTTTGAAAAATGCTACTGCTCTTAGCATATATTCTAACATGCACACTGGCCAGAATGCACCCATTAAAGTTGGTAGTGATGTAGGGAAAATTCTACGTCATAATGTTGAGTTAAGAATGTTATGCAGAAATTTGTAAATACTGAAATTGTTTCTTTGTTTTTCTGTTATTTTTCTGCATGTAGGTGTAAAAAAAAGGGCAAATTCATAAAATATTAATTTTTGTAATAATTCCAGTTTAACTTGACTTATACATGAATAAAGTGATCAGGTCTATGGCAATATTAATTTTACATTTGGTGGAGGAATACATAATGTGCATACAAATGGATCTTCAGCAATGACTTTCAAAACTGTTCAGTTCACAGTGAAAATTGTCTGATACCACAGATGTTAATGTTTTCCTTAAAAATTACTCCACTGTTCGATTATACCTGCTCCAAGAACCAAGTTTCTTGCCAAACTTACACAGGATGTTTGTGTAGTAACATGTTTTTAATATGAACCTAGAATGTTTATATATTATACAAGTAATATAATAATAATAATATAAGTAATTACAAGGGTTTCACATAAACAATTAAAATGTATTAACAATATTAGTTTGGCACTAAAAGAAATGTAGGTATTTGAAAAACACTGGCCAAACTAAGTTTTTTTCTGAAGACAAGCATACGAATTTGCAGTGAATCGCAGATGGGCAGCATAAGAATCATAAATGTAATGAGGCTTAACTGAAACCATAGCTATTCCACATGCATAGGTGAATAACTGGGTCCCAGGTTCACTTATGAAATAATAATTACAAAACCAAAGCAATTCAGAATTGTGCAATAAATCCCACTTGTCGCAACATAAACTAAAGGAAAAATGAGCACAAACAAAAGTAAAAAGCTCAAGATGAAGTTCATTGTTTTAACATGCAAAGTTGTATTTTCCTATTACAACCACAACTGTTAATTTTAAAAATTAAAATTTTGCAGAACATATTAAAACCAAACAAATTTAAGCGCACCTTGACCCAAAATACTATTGATCCGTTTTTGCGAGATGTACATAATGTTACAAAGTTTTAGTAGTTAATTGTATCATAATAACGAGATATCAGAACTGATGTGGACCACTTCTGTGAGGTCTGCAAAAGCCACTGTCATGATGTTATCGGCCCACATTAGCTGCAACAGTGTGGCCCGCAGAACATGTACGTCCTGCGTCCCGATGCGTGTCCGCATCGTTTACTTGGGAACAGGTCATGGCCTGATACCGAGTGATCCAACCGAGTGCCTGTGGTGTTCCTAGAGAGATCTGTGTAATTAGGATAGGAATAAAGTGTTAGAATGTGTATTAAATAGCATTATAATTTATTGCCACGGGCAAATGTTCGTGAAATTCGCCCTTAGGGGATTCCGAAGTAGTCGCAGAATAATGCAAGCCAGATGCATATTTAATGAGGTGTATAGTGGCAAGGCTAGGGTATTTAAAGTGTTCTACGTAATTTTCCAAGTGCAATTGTGTGTCTAATCAAGCTAGTGATGTGGGAAATAATTAGTATTTCTTTCAACCTGACCATTCCGGTCGAAGAGTGCCCCAAAAATTAACAGACCTAAATTTCCCAAGTGCCCTGCAAGGAACCACATAATCAAGTTTTGTAATTAAATTAATGATTAATTATGCACTCTTAAAACTCTACAGGATTAAGAAAACTCACTCAGAACGTTTTAGTATTTTATGTGTATATGTTTCAAGTTCAATGTTAATGAGGTCAGTTAATTAAATTACCTCGCGGAGTGGAGCGAGCTCTCGGCAAGGATGCCACTCGCCCACGCCATTTCTGGCAGTCTGATTCCACGGGTCTTAGCTGCTGCAAGTGTGTCGCATCACGGGGGACTTTATACTTTGTTCTGAACACTTAACAGGAATAGGTTCACGTAATTTACCGTACCTTTTATTTAGTTTACCAACAGTCTTCCCCTAGTTCGCAGCACCCATCTGTCAGCTTAATTAATGGACCCTGGAGGTTTGATTACTATTGTAAGTTTTCGTGCCATTCTTGGCTTTTTTGTACAGTGATGGCTGCTGGTAGGCCTTGTGTTTCAGGTTCGCTTAAATGTGCATTGTATACATGTAACTGTGTACACTATTTGGCAATACAGTCTACTTGAATCAACCGAAACTTGTGAGTTCTCATTTAGTGGTGTATTACAGACCCTGGTCCAATCCAGGAAGTTATCGATGCCTCAAGGAGTCATCCTTCATTTATAAGGTAAAAGGTAATACTAAGGCATGCTGGAAGAGCCTGAATACCCAAGCTACATATTACATTTTCCTGTAAATTTGTACCGTGTGTGTCAGGGGATTCAGCCATGTGGTCGTTTGGCCCACGATCCTGAGAACTGTGACTTCGTGCTCACTCAGTGAGCTGGCGCCCATTATATTCGAAACAGGAATATTGTGTAATAATCTGAATTTTCTTAACATATTCGCCGGACGACGTCCGCATTACTATCCCCGACCGCTCAGGTAACGTTAGAACCTTAACAATAACTTGTGAGCTAGACCAGGGCACCAGCTGAGAAAGTAATAGTGCACTTCAGCACAGGAGTGTAAAGTTATAGAATAATTACAATTGAGGTTTGTCTTTTACCCTTGAACTTGAATGTCAGGAGCAGAGTGTGAATATCCAGTTCATTCACCAAGATGACTGGATTGTAGAATATTGAGTTAAAGTTTTAATAATAATGGTAATAATAAACACTGCCCTGAAATTTACATACAAGACAAAGCAGTTGCCATATAATTATAGCTGAGAACTTGAGAAATACGATAAAAATTTTAAATGGGAAAGAAATAAGTTTTAAATTGACGAAATGTGTTAACATTGAATTAAGTTTTGTTTCTTTCAAGTACACAGACTGCACAGGCAAGAAATCTCCAAAACTGTGGTCTCTTTCAACTGAATGTGACATCACAGCTATTAAGACTCATTTCTTTCAACCTTTTTCAGGTTCAAAGACAGGTTTGTGTAGCACAAAATTACACCAGCTTTTGAGGAAGTGTAACTGGTTTAGTCCAAATAAAAATGTGCTAGTTTTAAATTTATCACATGTTTATTGATTGATTGAGGAAACATATAGGGATGAGTAGATCGGAAATGGCGGACCTGGGCCACGGCAAAAAGTTGCATCAAAATTTGCATTTAATTTTTATTTCCGAGCACAGTGCAAAAAAGTTGCATTTGGTAAGCGGGCCTGGGCCACCCCAAAAAGTTGCATTCAAATTTGCGTTCGGTAAGAGGTCTGAGGCCAGCAAAAAAGTTTCATAACTGGAAACACATTTTGAATAGCGCGTATACATCAACCACATCCGGGAGTTGAAGAAAGCGAGCGTGGCGGCAGTTTTGTAGATAACAAGCCCATATGAGGAAAAAATTGCGTCTACACCAACAGAACGCGAGCTGTGTGTTGAAGTCAGGATTTGGTCTAAGAATATGCAGCCTTGAATTTGAATGTGCGGTGTTAAAGGAATGAAAATGTATAATAAATGAGTACCAGATAGCGAGCATGGCGGCAGTCACAAATAACAACCCCATATGAGGAAAATTGTGTCTTCACCAACAGAACACTCGTTATCTGCAACTCCCGGATGTGGCCTAAGAATACGCAGCATTGAATTTGAATGTGCTGTGTTAAAGGAATGATAATGTATAATAAATGGGTACGAATGAAAATCAACTGATATCTAATTATGCGATGACGACCATGTCAATGAAAAAGGATAATGCAACTGGTAATGTTTGGAATGGATTTAAATTAAATCATGATGTTTTTATGAAAAGAAAGAAGAAGAAACCTCAACAACCATTTGTCAAGTGTGAAACTTGTGAACACTGTTACAATCTATCTCGTATAAAAAGTCATCTGAGAAGTAAATCACACAAAGGAAGAGATAAGCAAGTTCATTGTGGGGCTTGTGGACATAATTACAAACCATCTCTCATAAAAATGCATGGGATATTTTTAAAATAGCCCAAAGTCTAATACCAAAACAGAAGTTACCAAGAAATAAGCAAGTCCAGTGTGAGGCTTGTAACCACTATTATAAACCATCTCTCATAAAAAAGTTACTTGAGGAGCAAAGTACACAAATGCACACTCATATTCAGTGTAGAAGAAACTGAATAAGCATTTCAAAGTAGGATCAAGACTTATGTTGTAAAGAATGTGAATGCATACAAAGACCCAAATCATTTCCTAAACGATATAAAAGGAGCTGTCATCAGCATAATTAATAATCATTTTAAATCAATGAACTTCAAAATGAACATTAAGTTTTTCGCTAAGTACAAAAGGAGGAACTGGTGACAATATCGAATATGTAGAAAGCTCTTTTAAAACCAATAACAAAATTAAACTGAAATCAACTGATCTAGAAAAATATTATACTGATAGCATATTAAAAATCATAGCTGAGATGGGTGTGTTTGAAGCAAAGAGCTCTCAGTGGGTGCTCAATAGGATATTCAAGCTAGAGGTGCGAATAAATAAATATGTTCCATTTAAGGGTAGCTCTTATGTTGATCTTCCAGAAAAAAATCAAAGCTAAGCTATCAGCAATTAATGTTAAGAACAATGATCAAAAATGTTTTTTATGGTCTATTCTATCCACACTACATCCAACACAAAATCATCCCCAAAGAGTGAACAAGTATTTGGATCATGAACATGAGTTTGACGAAGCACTTAAGGGTTTGGAATTTCCTATGAAATTGGATAGCATACCGACTTTTGAGAAAATAAGTGGGCTATCAATTAATGTATATGTATATGAAGAAAAATAAAACAAGATCAATAAGGAATATATATAATCTATCCATTACAATCAACAAAAATAAAACGGATTAGCATATTAACCTACTCTACATCAAAGATGAAAATAATGACCACTACTGCTGGATAAAAAGTCTTTCGAAACTTATTAGGTCACAGGTGACAAGGGGTGAACATAAAATATGCATATGTGAAAGATGCTTGCAACATTTCTACTCTGAAAGCAAGCTAAATGCTCACGAAGAAGACTGTCGAGATCATGATGGAGTTAGAGTTGAACTTCCACATAAAGGAAATTACATACTAAGATTCAAGAACAAAAATCATTATTTGAGAATTCCTTTTGTGATATATACCGATTTTGATTGTTTGTTAACTAAAATCGAAACTTACCAACCAAATCCTGAAGGCTCCTACACTAGCCGTACTAAAAACACGAGCCTATTAGTTTCTGTTACTATATAAAATGTGAACATGGATACTTAAGGAACCAGTAACTTATGAAGGATCTAGGGTATTCGTCAAGATGTTAATGGAGGAAGCAAAGGCAATAGGAGATATCTACAAAAAAAAAACCAATGATTCCAGTGACCAAGAAAGAACAAATTGGTTATGATACAGCCACCCATGGTCATATATGTGAAAAACTTTGGATGGAGACTTTATGAGAAGCCATGACCACCTTAGAGGCAAATTTAGAGAAGCCGCACACCAAGATTGTAACTTATCCTATAGAAATTCATGTTTTGTTCCTGTGTTTATACACAATCTATCTGGATATTACACACATTTATTTGTAAAGGAGCTTGGCATCGATGAAAATAAAATTGACCTAGTTCCCAACAATGAGGAAAAATATATTTCTTTCACTAAACATGTATGTGATGGTGTAAATCTAAGATTTATGGCTAGCAGCATCGATAAGCTCTCTAGCAATCTTTCCAGAAACCAATTCCGGGAAACGAGTACGCATTTTTGCAATGAACTTCTAGATCTTGTTATAAGGAAAGGCGTTTACCTATATGACTACATGGACAGTGCTGAAAATTTTTGTGAGACATCACTGCCTAATAAGGATGCATTTTACAACAAACTCAACAAATATGATATTACAGATGAAGACTACGAGTTTGCAAGAAAGGTGTGGAAAACTTNCTATCTGGATATTACACACATTTATTTGTAAAGGAGCTTGGCATCGATGAAAATAAAATTGACCTAGTTCCCAACCATGAGGAAAAATATATTTCTTTCACTAAACATGTATCTGATGGTGTAAATCTAAGATTTATGGCTAGCAGCATCGATAAGCTCTCTAGCAATCTTTCCAGAAACCAATTCCGGGAAACGAGTACGCATTTTTGCAATGAACTTCTAGATCTTGTTATAAGGAAAGACGTTTACCTATATGACTACATGGACAGTGCTGAAAATTTTTGTGAGACATCACTGCCTAATAAGGAGGCATTTTACAACAAACTCAACAAATATGATATTACAGATGAAGACTACGAGTTTGCAAGAAAGGTGTGGAAAACTTNGCATTTTACAACAAACTCAACAAATATGATATTACAGATGAAGACTACGAGTTTGCAAGAAAGGTGTGGAAAACTTTCAACATAAAATCCTTAGGAGAGTATACGCAGTTGTATAACAAAACAGATGTATTGATATTGAGTGCTATTATAGAAAACTTTAGAGATGTATGTCTCAAAACATATAAACTGGATCCTGCATGGTATTTCACAGCACCAGGACTAGTGTGGGATGCTATGCTCAAACATACTAAAACAGAACTAGAACTACTAACGGATTACGACATGATTTTGATGATTGAAAAAGATATTCGTGGTGGAATATCACAATGTTGCAAGAAATATGCCCAACAAATAATAAATGCATGAATGATTATGATACCAAAGATGAAGACTCTTATCTGACATACCTAGATGCCAATAACTTATATGGATGGGCCATGAGTCAGTATTTACCCTACGGCAGGTTTAAGTGGGGAAATACAAATATAGATGTAACAAAAATACGAGATGATGCCAGAAAAGGTTTTATATTGTAAGTTGATTTGGAGTATCCACATGAACTACACGACCTTCACAAAGGTCGTGTTGTTCATGTGGCCTCTGGCTCCAGAGAATAGAATACCCGAAGGTTCGAAAATTCCCAAATTATTAACTATCCTATATGACAAAGAAAGATATGTACTGCACTACGTAAATCTTAAGCAATATCTGGCCCTCGGAATGAAGTTGAAGAAGATCCATAGAGTTCTGGAGTTTGATCAATCAAACTGGCTCAACTCCTATATTGATCTAAACACAAATATGCGAACGAAGGCATCTAATGATTTTGAAAAGGACTTCTATAAACTAATGAACGACTCTGTATTCGGCAAAACAATGGAGAACATTAGAAACAGAGTGGATATACGGTTGTGCACAAGCAGCAAGCAAGTGGATAAATTAGTGGCTAAACCAAATTTTAAAGATAGAACAATATTTACTGACTCATTGGTCGCAGTTCACATGAATAAAACAAAGCTGTGTTTTAACAAGCCCATTTATGTTGGAATGAGCATACTTGACTTGTCAAAGACCTTAATGTACGATTTTCACTATAATGTGATGAAACCAAAGTATAGGGAAAATATTGAACTGTTCTATCAAGATACTGACTCATACATATATTGTATAAAAACATCAGACTTCTACAGTGACATGAAAGAAATGATCGATCATTTTGATACCAGCGAGTATCCAAAAAATAATATATATAATAACATGCCACAAATAAAAGGAAAATTAGAGGCAAGATGAAAGATGAATGTAATGGGAAAATAATGGAAGAATTTATTGGTTTAAGAGCCAAAATGTATGCCTTAAATGTGGAAGGTGATGTAAAGAAAAGAGCCAAGGGTGTGAAATCTGCTGTAGTCAGGAATGAGATAAGTTTTGATGACTACAAAAATTGCTTGTTTGGAAAAGAAGTGTTGTACAAAAGTATGAATCTCATAAGAAGTAATAAACATGAACTGTTTACAATAGAGTTGAGAAAAAAAAAAGCATTAAGATCCAAAGATGACAAAAGATTTATTCTTAAAGATGGTATTAATGACTACCATGGGGCCACTACAAAATTGAAAAAGGAGTGAGTCTATGAAATACATATTATAAATGATTTCCTATATGATTATCGTCTTAATTTTAATAATCTCTAGCAGAGATGACCATCAAACACTTTCCACAATAAAATATTTAATTGATTTTGGATACTTAAAAGTATCAGACAAAGATATTACACATGTAAATTCATCAATAGTTTCAAATGCTCTCCAACTTTTCCAAGAGTACCATAGCATAACAATTACTGGTGAAATAAGTAAGGAAACACTGGCACTAATCAGGACTCCTAGATCTGGGGTACCAGATGATGTATTTGGCTTTTCTACATCTTCTACCAAATGGACAACAAAAGTAATAAAATGGCATTATGTGTTAGCCAATCAAGATATACAACAACTAACTCAAGAAGTGCTTCATATGTGGGCCAAACATACTGACATTATGTTTAAACACGATACCCATAATCCACACATAATAATATCAAACAAACGAGGTATCCATACATTTCAAAAGTCTCGAAATTGATGTAATAGCAAATTTGATGGGAGAGGAGGAGTGTTTGCTCATGCTTTTTTGCCGTCATCAGATAACTCGCCTGTTAAAATTCACATTGATGCTGAAGAAGACTGGTATCTTAAAAAATACAACAAATCCTAAGGCAAAAAAAAGTCTTTTCATTGTGCTATTACATGAAATAGGGCATGCCTTAGGAATACACCATTCGAATGTCTACAAGTCTGTTATGTATCCAATTTATGTCTCAGATCAACTAGCATTACAAACTGATGATATTTTAGCAATACAGAGTCTTTATGGTAAACCTAAAAGACCTGTACATTCGTTACCACCTCCTAAACCAAACATATTACCCCCTACAAAAGAAATAAATTTGTGTGACTTGAAAAACATCAACACATTTTTGATAGTCAACTAAGTGATATATATTTTTTACAAAAAACATGTTTGGACTTCTGACATTGTAGATAAAATAGTTAGTAAACCAGAGCTTACTGGCTGTTATTCTTACCTTGTAATTTTGAAAACTTTACATCGATTTATTAGATGCTTTCAGGAGAGATTGTAATGTATATCGAGTCAAATGTATATATGTTTGAATATCCTAGTCTACAACTCGTGGCTGGGTATCCAAAGGTTATTAATTACTTGGGTTTGTCTCAGAATTCCAAAATAAAAGCATTTGTAAACACCTACTCTGGCCGCACTTGTGTATTTTACGATGAAATGTATTTTATGGAACTGGATGAGTGCTTATTCATGGCTAAATATTTTTGCTTAATTTCAAAGAAATTTCCAGGATCTGCCTTTAGATACACCAATGGATTCTTATACTTCTTCAAGAACACAACCTACTATGAATTCAGTGAGTTTACGAACATGCTGAACAGAGCTGCTGGATTTGATTTTTCAATGTTCAATGTAAAGTGTCCTACATCACCATCGTCATATTCGGATATTCTTAATCAGTTCAAAAAGCTAGTGCTGCAAATGGAGACAGTCTCCGTACATTAAATTTTATATAAATATGATTATATTTTTAATGGGAAGGATCCCATAAAAATAATCATTAAACATGTTAGAGAAACACATTGTAAAAATTACTACAATCTAGTGGTGAACGCGGCGTTCACCCATATGACACCACACGGCGTATTTATTAGTGAACCAGGGTTGTATTCACTAATTTTTTAATCTTTAAAATAAATGTTTTTAATACGAAATGTCCCATTGAAAACGAATAACCATACATGTTTGCACACTAGTTAGCTTCAGTGATTCTTTCACTTTAACATCATAAATTAGGTTCCTTTGGCTTATTAGCACCACATTGCAAATAGTTGTAGCCTGGATTGGCTTATTAAAATCAAATGTAAGTTTCAGATTAGTTCGATCCTTTACAATAGAGGTTTTTCTCTAAGAACAATCAATAATATACAATGGTTTCCTAGAAACAAATGCATCAGGGTTACAATATAGTTCATTGTTATGGTAAGGAGTATCTAGCTTGGTATTTGAATTTATAAAATCATTGTAGGCAATGTACATCTTATCGAAAATTTTATCCTCGATATCCAGGTTCCAATTCTCTTTAGGGAACACTTCATCCTTCCATTCGTAATTGAAATATTTTTAACATGACTATGGTCAAAAATTGAACCATGTTTGTCTTGATCAACATTTTCTTTTCTGTTTAGCTGAAAGCCAACAATGACAAAGTCAGGCATATCGAATTGGATTGAGTTGAACTGATCCTTTATATCAAACTGGAATGAGTTTGCACTTGTAGGTACAGGTGTTTCAAGACATTGCCAATAATTGAATGCTATGGAAATTTTCTGTAGTTTGTATAGTTTTGCTTTGATATCATCTCCATAATTAGGTTCTTATTCAACAATTGGCCACAGTATTTCAATTTTCTCAATAACAATTTTACCAGCATCTGGGATAATATCAGCAGATCCATCTGCTGATGTTTTAGGGCTTCTGTAAATAGAAACATCGTCATGAGAATTACGAATGAATGTAATCTTGTACCCACCTTTCCAGAATATTTCATTACAGTCCCTCATAAACCCAAACAAATATCTTAATGGATAGACAATTTCATTATATCCATCTGCCTTAAAATATTTGCCTTTTTCTACCCCTGCTAGTTGCAAGTACGATGATTCCGATTCTGAGCTAAGCAATGAATGCATCATAGTCGAAGCGATGCCAGGATTGTCAATACTTTCAATTATATTGCCAATCTTAGAGATCTCTACTCTTGAGAACTGGAATGGGAAGAAATTCTCACAAAGGTCAATTGTTGAAGGTTTTTTAATAACCTGCATTTGCATTTCTTTTAGTTAGCTTATACTGTTCGTACACATAAGCCTCATTTGGACCATCGATTTAATCTATGACCTGCACCGACAGAGAAAGCTTAGCTTAGTTTCATTCAACTGGTGTAGCTAAACCAGCAAGGAAAACTGCACCAAAATCGTTTCATTCAACCGGACATTGCGCCAGACTAGTTAACAGTGAGCATTTCACTCAATGAGGGTAGCTACACTAGTGTAATTTGGAGCAGCGAAATTTACACCTGCTCCGGAGGAGATGTAGCTGGTGTACTGTAACAAAATGCACGCGAAATTAGTGTGTGTCTGCTGAATGGTTTGTCCAGCGTAAGATGAAGGTTGCTTCAATTCTTCACGATAACATTGGAAGAACATTGGTATATAGTAATGACGAATAAACGTTTATTTCATTTAATGGTTAGTGTCAAAAGTGGACATTGATTTATTTCCACATCGTAATAGGAAATATAACCTCAACACTTCATAGTTGTCACGCGTTCACGTAATATACGCTCAGCGAATTGTTAGCAAATGGAAATACTTTTAGTGTAACTGGCTCGCTTGTTTGCTGAGAAACACATCTCTCGATTTGAACTACATACTTCGACGATTCCAGGTATTTCTGTAGGTGCATGTGTACATGCGATATAGCAAGGAACTGATATAATTCGGTCAATGTCCATGTATAAATTGGAACGAAAAGCTAGGACGCAAATAAAACATACATTAAATAGAAATGGATTAAACATTCACCCAAATCTGCAAATGTTTTATTAACATATGACGTCGTCGAGGTTACCCACGGCTGGCTGAGTGTTAGATTGCCCAGTGCCATAACCCAGTGGAGATTTAATGATGAAGGTCGTTCGGTCGACGGCCCAGGTGGCCCTGGATATCTCCGTCAGGTTGTTGATGGTGTCGTCACGTACTTACTGTTACGCCTTTATACCTTATGACAAGACTGTAGGCCGTCTCGTATGACTGAAATATAATATGAAATTGTGGGTGATGCTACAAAGGTTGCAGTACCCTGCAATAATTTGACACAGTTAACTCGATAAAGCAATTTATTCGCTGTTCTGACTACAGGTGAATAATATCAGGTGCACAACTTTACTTCCACCGTTTTTCGATCGATGGCTGCAGCGGTAAGGGCTGGTGGAAATATGTAGATCAATAATGTCACACAGTAAGCTTGGACATCTGTCAACATAACGACATCACCACATTAGTGAATTTGTGTTTGCATCATAAATTTATTCTCGAGCGAAGATGTCAGTTTTCGAACCAAATGTTCGGCATGTGCGGGAATTGTTGATTTTCTGCTTCCACTTCATGAAAACGTACGGTGAGGCTGCTCTTAGTGAATGAAGGTGTCGTGAGTGGTTTCAACGCTTTAAGAATGGTAATTTTGACGTCTAGGACTGGCATGGCGGTGGAAGAGAGAAATTTTTCGAAGATTCCAAAATGGAGGAATTACTTGATGAAGACTCGTGCCAAACGCAAGAATAATTGACATAATCATTGGGAGTGACGCAATAAGCCATTTAAAAACGCTTCAAAGCCATGGGAATGATTCAGAAGCAAGGAAATTGGGTTCCGTNGGAGTGACGCAATAAGCCATTTAAAAACGCTTCAAAGCCATGGGAATGATTCAGAAGCAAGGAAATTGGGTTCCGTACGAGTTGCAACCGAGCGATGTTGAATGGCCTTTCTTTGCTTGTGAACAGCTGCTTCAAAGATAGAATCGGAAGGGATTTCAATGTCGCATTGTGACCGGCGACGAAACATGGGTCCACTATGATAATCCCAATCACAGAAAACCATGCGGAATACCCGGACATGCCTCCACGTCGACGGACAGACCGAATATGCATGGTGCCAGGATCATCTCGATGTGGTATCTTATGAGCTGTTGAAACCAAGTGAAACCATCACAGGGGATCAGTATTGAACGCAATTGATGCGTTCGAGCCGAGCTTTGAAGGAGAAATGTCCACAGTACAAAGAGAGACACGATAAAGTTATCATCCAGCATGACAATGCTCGGCCACATGTCGCAAGACCGGTCAAGACATGAGTGGCAACACTGAAATGGGAGGTGTTACCCAACCCTCCACCCTCCGTACTCTCCAGACATGTCTTAAGCGTACTACATTTGCTAGAGGTCCTGATATTATGTACTTTTATACTTTAACTAGGAAAATTAAAATTAAGTTCTATGACAATATAAGTGTAGTTTACTGGTGGTAACTTGAATTTAATATATTTTATGGATAGTAAATGACATGTTCATGACAGCCATTTTGGGTGCGTTTCCATATCAGTGTCTTGTATTGCCATATGCCCTTTGTTCGTGTCATCTCCACTATATGTTTGTGGTGCAGGGTGTGATGCAGCCAGCAGGCTAAATTCCCAAGGGGCACGACAGAGAGACCACGTCAATGTGTTAGGCGCAGCTTCTTTCTCAGCCCGAGGGAAAAGCATCAATGCCAGGTGATGACCAGTATTCACACTGCCTTATTCATCCCTCCAGCAACGATGCAGGATGCACTCGTCCTCCCGTTTAGCATTTCAACTCCNGTATTCACACTGCCTTATTCATCCCTCCAGCAACGATGCAGGATGCACTCGTCCTCCCGTTTAGCATTTCAACTCCCACAACAAAATATTTTACTGTAGTATTGATAAAAAATGCCAGTAAGAATACTCTTTGTTCCGATATTGGTGTTTGTGTGTCATCAGAATATCATATAATCACTAGCAACTGTCCAAGGTGGCACAGTGTTACATTTGGCTTCAACCATGGCATACTTACAAATATGAAACTGTTGCTACTGTCTATGCTATATGTAGCTATGAGAATACTTGATGAATTATGTGTACTACAGAAGGATGATGTTTCTCATTCAGAGTAGGTTAGTATTTACGAGTTTTTTTATATAAGTTAGCTTGTGCTTATAGAAGCAATGCAAGTTTGCTTAGTTGTGCATTTTACTGTTACAGTGATCTCTTCAGTTTACCACTACCTGCACTTTGGACAGCTGTCCTTGGTGAATGGGACAGAGAGGTCAACGAAGAAACAGAAATCAGAGTACCTGTTGAAAAGATATTTGTGCACGAACGATTTCACAACTACCAACATGATATCGGTAAGTTAATATGTAACACCTGACACTTTGCGCAGTAGACGTGGTATTTAATAAATTTCATTTATTAAATCTGAACTATGGAAATAACATTAGGAAGATGTAAAATTTTCCTCAGCAAAATTTGTTAACGTACAAAAAATGCTTGTATTGAAAAACAGTATCAACAGAAAATTTCCAGTGGTACCGGCCAAATTGCAACATAAATGATGATACAATTATCCACATTTATCATTTATTAAATCTTGCATCAATCAAACTGATGTGGGCCAATTCTGCATGGTCTTGCACGGCCACTGTCATCACATCATCTGACCATAGTCGCTGCACCAGTGCAGCCCGTGGAACACGCACATCGTTCGTCCCGATGCGTGTCCGCATCGTTCACTCTAGAACGATACCAAGTGATCAACCGAGGGCCTGTGGTGTTCCTAGAGAGATCTGTGTAATTAGGATAGGAATGAAGTGTTATAATGTGTATTAAATAGCATTTGAATGTATCGTCCACGGGCAAATGTTAGTGAAATTCGCCCTTAGGGNGCAACATAAATGATGATACAATTATCCACATTTATCATTTATTAAATCTTGCATCAATCAAACTGATGTGGGCCACTTTTGCATGGTCTTGCACAGCCACTGTCATCACATCATCTGACCATAGTCGCTGCACCAGTGCGGCCCGTGGAACACGCACATCGTTCGTCCCGATGCGTGTCCGCATCGTTCACTCTAGAACGATACCAAGTGATCAACCGAGGGCCTGTGGTGTTCCTAGAGAGATCTGTGTAATTAGGATAGGAATTAAGTGTTATAATGTGTATTAAATAGCATTTGAATGTATCGTCCACGGGCAAATGTTAGTGAAATTCGCCCTTAGGGGAGTTAGAAGTAATCGCAGAATAATGCAAGCCAGATGCATATTTAATTACACTGAAGAGGAAAAAAAACTCGTACACTTGCCTAATATCGTGTAGAGCCCTCACGAGCACGCAGAAGTGCCACAAGACGATGTGGCATGGACTCGACTAATGTCTGAAGGTTTGCAGGAGGCAATTAACACCATGAATCCTGCAGGGCAGTCAAAAATCCATAGGAGTGCGAGGCAGTGGAGATCTCTTCTGAACAGCACGTTGCAAGGCATCCCAGATATTCTCAATAATGTTCATGTCTGNCACGTTGCAAGGCATCCCAGATATGCTCAATAATGTTCATGTCTGGTGATTTAGGTGGCCAATGGAAGTGTCTAAAGTCAGAAGAGTGTTCCTGGAGTCACTCGGTAGTAACTCTCGACGTGTGGAGTGTCGCATTGTCCTGCTGGAATTGTCCAAATCCGTCGGAATGCACAATGGATATGAATGGGTGCAGGTGATCGGACAGGATATTTTCGTATCTTTCACCTGTCAGAGTCGTATGTAGATGTATCAGGGGTCCCATTTCACGCCAACTGCACACGCCCCATACCATGACAGAGACTCCACCAGCTTGAACAGTCCCCTGTTGACATGTAGGATCCATGGATTCATGAGGATGTCTCCAGACCCGTAAACGTCCATCCACCCGATACAATTGGAAACGAGACTCGTCAGAATAGGCAACGTGTTTCCAGTCATCAACAGTCCAATGGCGGTGTTGGCGGGCCCAGGCGAGGCGTAAAGCTTTGTGTCGTGCAGTCAACAACGGTAAACGAGTGGGCCTTCAGCTCCGAAAGAAAGCCCATATCAATGATGGTCCATTGAATAGTTCACACGCTGGCACTTGTTGATGCCCCAGCATTGAAATCTGCGCCAATTTGAGAAAGGGTTGCACGTCTGTCACATTTAATGATTCTCGTCAGTCGTCGTTTGTCCGGTTCGTTCACGATCTTTTTCCGCCTGCAGCGATGTCGAAGATTTGATGTTTTACCGGATTCCCGATATTCACGGTACACTCGTGAAATGGTCGTAAGCGAAAATCCAAATTGTATCGCTACCTCGGAGATGCTATGTCCCATCTCTCGTGCACTGACTATAACACCACATTCAAACTCACTTAAATCTTGATAACCTGCCATTGTAGCAGCAGTGACCGATGTAGCAACTTTGCTAGACACTTGTTGTCTTATATAGGTGCTGCCGACCGAATCGCGTTACTCAGATTGGTTCTATATACCTCTGTTATTTGGATACGCACGCCTATAATAGTTTTTTTTGACTCTTCAGTGTATAATAACATTTACATATAATACACGAGATAATTGATATACAGGTTGGTATTAACAACATTGAATGTTTTCCTGTCAAAATGGTGTCCTTCTCTGTTGTTAGAATTGTGCTCACCTNTAGCAACTTTGCTAGACACTTGTTGTCTTATATAGGTGCTGCCGACCGAATCGCGTTACTCAGATTGGTTCTATATGCCTCTGTTATTTGGATACGCACGCCTATAATATTTTTTTTTTTGGCTCTTCAGTGTATAATAACATTTACATATAATACACGAGATAATTGATATACAGGTTGGTATTAACAACATTGAATGTTTTCCTGTCAAAATGGTGTCCTTCTCTGTTGTTAGAATTGTGCTCACTTGCGATACCACAAACATGCAGCATTAAAAATTTACATGCACAATGTATAATAGAATGTTTCCGAGCTACTTGTTAAAGGAGAAATTTGAGATTTACCTTGGCATGTGTGACATGTTGTCATAAAACATATGACAATCTTAAGGGATGATGTCTTTCAAATGTTGAAGATCATCAAATTTATCTTTCGTAATCTTCAAACGAGCACTGTACAGATGTTTCACTTTGTTATTGGGGAAAATCAATTTTATTTATCCTTCGGGGTAGTTGTTGCCATTCACATGCAAGAAAAGTATGCACATCTTTGTAATCATACTTAACAGTGTCACAAGAATGTTATAACTAAAATAGTTTGAAACAATAAAAATGTGACTGAAACCTTATGATCTGTTACTGTGTAACCATGTAAACCATGTAACCATATAAACCTTTGTAATCTGTTTTGACTCCCATAATCATAGAGGGATCATACTGAATATATATTATATCATTCATTCTGATCACCCACTCTTGATCTTAGNGACTCCCATAATCATAGAGGGATCATACTGAATATATATTATATCATTCATTCTGATCACCCACTCTTGATCTTAGTCTAATCGAAGACACAAGTTATGTGGTACCATAATATCTGAATAACGTATAGCGTAAGTAGTATGTCACATCGCATCAACTTAGTTTCTGCCTCTCTAATGTGGAATGCATACTATTGTATTTCGTTTGTGTATGCCCCTTAATCAGGAATTGCTGAGTTATTGTAATGTTTTGTTGGTGGGCCAGGATTAAAAGAGCATTCGCCACTATGCATTTTTGGTTTGGTATCTACAATCTTCACTACAAAAGACAATCTCATCTTGTTCATATGGTACTTTCTTAAGAATTAAATCAAAAACTATACTCGCAAATTCATTGGCTGTGAGTCCTCAATCTGCTTCATGCATCTGTAGCAATTACCATCACTTGACTTCAAGTTACATTTACAATTATGCACTTTTAATTTCATCATCGAGTACACAGAGGCATACAGGGAAGAACACAACAGAACGGAGTGCATATCCATTGTGAAGATATGTTTAACATTCTTCTTGACAGCTGCTTTATCTTCTCTTGCAGAATCCTTTTTCTGGATGTAGAAATTATATGTGTCTAGCGAGACAAAACCAGCATGGAAACTGCATCAGATATCACACTGATCTTTTCTGGGAGAGAAAAGACTTAAATGCATGTCATCAAACACCTCATGAAATGTTTTTATTGAAAGGTGATGTTTCCCCATTATCTCTAAATAATAAGAGTATTCTCTGTACAGCTTGGCTTTTGTTGCCCATACAGGCTCCAAACACACTTTTTAGGAGGAAACCCTGCAGTAGTGAGACACCAATTTTGGTACTAAACTTAAAATGTAACAATGATTTTCCTTCCTTTCTTGCAGTTTTGTTTGTTCTTTTCTGTTTCCAGTCTTGTTTCTGTTAGAACATCTTTCTATTCCAAAATTGGTTCGCAATGATCTTCACTCTTAATATCTTTAACCCAGCTTAGAACTGTTCGCTCTCCTATGCACAAAGTAACNTTGGTTCGCAATGATCTTCACTCTTAATATCTTTAACCCAGCTTAGAACTGTTCGCTCTCCTATGCACAAAGTAACCATAAAATATTTTTGCACCCTACCAAACATTTACAACAGAAAAACACAAAATCAAACAGAAATTTTAGTGTTTTCTGTTGTGAGGAATTATCATTCTGATGTATAAGGTGTACTACCTTGCTTCCACCGTTTTTTCCCCAACATTTGAGGCTTTATTGTTAAAACATGATTACATATTTATGATTAAAAGTACTGTCCGTCGCTAGCCACTACTTTGTCCCATCTTTCTGGCAATTTTCGGATACCATATCGAAAAAACGATGCGTCTTTTGAGGCAACCCACGAATCTATCCATTTTTTAACTTCTTCATACGAGCGGAAATGCTGATCGGCCAGGCCGTGTGCCATCGATCGAAACAAATGGCAGTAGGAAGGAGCAACGTCTGGAGAGTACGGCGGGTAGCATAAGACCTTCCATTTCAGCGTTGCCACGTATTTCTTGACCGGTCTTGCGACATGTGGACGAGCATTGTCATGCTGGAGGATAACTTTGTCGTATCTCTCTTTGTGCTGTGGCCATTTCTCCTTCAAAGTTCGGCTCAAAAGCATCAATTGTGTTCGATACCGATCCCCTGTGATGGTTTCACTCGGTTTCAACAGCTCATAAGATACCACACCGAGGTGACCTTGGCGCCGTGCATATTCGGTCTGTCCGTCGACGTGGAGGCATGTCCGGATATTCCGCATGGTTTTCTGTGATTGGGATTATCATAGTGGACCCATGTCCCCAGATGACGGATAGGGGATCCCCAGGGCCTGGGGTGGCTGGGAATTTTCTAATACCAGCCCGCGGACCAACTGGCCGGTGAGACAGCGCCATCGTCGTGGACGTGGGGGATCTGGGTAGCTCAGTATGGGATGGCGAAGCGCATCGTGCCGGAGGCAGCCCAACGATCAAGGCGGGGAGGCGATCTCGAGATGCTGAAACATGCGAAGTGTAATTAACCTCACTGCTGGATTTTGCAGGCTACTGACTGCGAATGCATGAGGAATGGAATGGAATGCGTTGGACCTCGGAAATTTCCTGCCATCAGCCTTCACTCCTGGGCCAAATGATTCGCCATCAGTCCTGGTAGGTTCCGGATACCATGTCGAGCTAGAACTCTCCCCGACCGACGGACTACTTTGAAGAATGGGGAGTGGTGGCTTCCCAAGCTATGGCTCTCCACCTTCACCCACAGGGGTGAGATCCTGGTGTCAGTGCAGAGAGTGAAGGAGTGCCATGACTAAGCTTCCCAATTCGCCGACGCATCCGACGAGAAGCAAGGGGGCCCTGCATTCAATAGCTGCTGTCAATATTATTGTGCTGGTACACCTGCACAGAAATATTGACAGCAGTTCAACCTCAAGGCCTCTCGCGTCCACAGCCCCACCCCTTCCTCTTATAGATTTTCAACTCCTAAATAAAAATCATGAAATCCACAACTGCTGCCTCCTTTAGCATTTTTATTAATGCATGAATAAGTTTTGAACTTTTTTCCTGCGGGGAGGGTTTCTACGGTGACTATGCTGGGTTTTTTTCCATCCCCCTTCTTAGCTATAGCCTCAGCTATAGGAACGCTCAGGGATGCAGTTCATTGCCCCAAATGCCACCATGGCTGCTTTAATCTGTCTTTGCCCCGATTCATGCCTCCTTTACATGAAATTCCCTCCCCTGTAGGCATATGGAGCCTTGCCCTGAGAGACACCTTACTCCCGTCCCTATCCATGGACGTACACTTAACATTTCGTAATAGGGCAGTTAGAAAAGAAAAAGTAAGAAAAGTCAGAACATTACACAATATTCCTATTTCGAATAGAATGGGTGCCAGCTCACTGGGTGAACACGAAGTCACAGTTCTCAGGATCATGGGCTGAACAACCATGTGGCTGTATCCCCTGACACACACAGTACAAATTTACATAAAAACATAATAGTAATAATAAGGATGCCTCAAGGAGGCATCGATGACTTCCTGGATAGGGCCAGGGCCCGAAATACATCACTAAATGAGAACTCACAAGTTTTGGTTAANGAGGCATCGATGACTTCCTGGATAGGGCCAGGGCCCGAAATACATCACTAAATGAGAACTCACAAGTTTTGGTTAACTCAAGTAAATAGTATTGCCGAATAATGTACACAGTTACATGTATACAATGCAAATGAAAGCGGACCTGACTCACAAGGCCTACCAGCAGTCGTCACTGTACAAAAAGGCCAAGAATGGCTCGAAAACTTACAATAGTAATTAATCCTCCGGGGTCAGTAAATTGAGCTGATGGAGGGGTGCTGCGAATGCGGAGAAGAATGTTGGTAAACTAAATAAAAGTTCCAGTAAATTACATTAACCTATTGCCGTTAAGTGTTCAGAAAAAAGTATGAAAGTTCCCCTGCGATGCGACACACATGCAGCATGTAAGACCATTGGAATCAGACTGCCGGAGATGGCACGGGCGAACGGCGTCCTTGCCGAGAGCTCGCTCCACTCTGCGAGGTAATTTAATTAACTGACCNGCCGGAGATGGCACGGGCGAACGGCGTCCTTGCCGAGAGCTCGCTCCACTCTGCGAGGTAATTTAATTAACTGACCTCATTAACTTTGAACTTGAAACATATACACATAAAACATTGAAACGTTCTGAGTGGATTTTTCTTAACCCCCGTGGAGTTTTAAGAGTTCTTAATTAAGGACTAATTTAAATACAAAACTTGATTATGTGGTGCCTTGCAGAGCATGTGGGAAAACTAGGTCTGTTAAGTTTTGGTGCACTCTATCACCGGAACGGTCAGGTTGAAAGTAAGACTAATTATTTCCCACTTCACTAATTGGCTCGATTAGCCACACAATTGCTCTCGGAAAATTATATAGAATACTTCAAATACCGTAGCCTTGCTACTCTACGCCTCATTAAATATGCATGTGGCTTGCATTTATTCTGCGATTACTTCGCAATTCCCTAAGGACGAATTTCACGAACATTTACCCTTGGACGATTAATTCTAATGGTATTTACTACAAATTGCAACACTTGATTCCTATCCTTATTATACAGATCTCTCTAGGGACACCACAGGCACTCGGTTGGATCACTCGGTATCGNAACACTTGATTCCTATCCTTATTATACAGATCTCTCTAGGGACACCACAGGCACTCGGTTGGATCACTCGGTATCGGGTAATGACCCATTCCCATGTGAACGATGCTGACACGCATCGGGATGCACGATGTGCGTGATCTGCGGGCCAAACTGGTGCAGCGATGTGGGCCTATGACGTGATGACAGTGGCCATGCTAGACCACGCAGGAGTGGTCCATATCAAACAACCTCCCCTCCAGGAAGCCACCGTCATAGCNTGACAGTGGCCATGCTAGACCACGCAGGAGTGGTCCATATCAAACAACCTCCCCTCCAGGAAGCCACCGTCATAGCGGACAGAGGCAGCTCAAGACTCTCGGTGAGATGAGCTGTACAGAGCTGGATCACCCTACCGCAGGGTTGCATGTCAAATAGTGTCGGTTCAACTTACCCTTGGCGGTGCGATCTTACTGGTTCAGTGGAGTCGGTCGGCTGGTTCTACACCTGTTTGGCAGGTTGGTGGTACTGCCACCATCGAGTAGCTGCCACTGCTACTGCTGTTGCTGCTGTACCTCTGTGGCCAGCCTCAACACCTTTGAGGGTGGAATGGCCGCCCTGTCGAGGAGATGCCCGGCCTGGAACTGGACCTGGCCACCCATGAGTCGCGTGACCTGGCAGTCTGGAATGGGGCACCTAGGGGTGCGGGTGTGACACAGTGTGCCTCCGACATTGCATTGCTGGGCGCCGCAGCATCTCGTGGTCGGTCGTTATTCCGGGCGCTCTCCAAGGAGTCGGACGTTGCCACGACTCATGGTGCCGCCATGGCAGCTGTTGACCCAGATGTCCTTGAGGTCATCGGTGTTGGTTGGCCTGGTAGTCCACGACTGCCTGATGACGGTGATTGCCATCCCATATCGGCCATGACTACTTCGGTTGGTTGCCTCTGACTGTTGTTACCTTGGGATGTCGCAGCACCCGGTGTCAACAACTCCAGCATGGCTCTTAGGTCGTCACGATGGAATTTAACTTGCCTTTGCTCACCCTTATGGATGACATATTCAGTCTTCCCCACCCTTCATACCTCTGTTTGGGGTCCACTCCAGCGGTGGGCGAACCCTGCGTATAAATTGGCGCTGGTGGCCGACTGCTGGTGTTCTCGGAAGTAGACATGTTGTGCAATTAGCAGCTATTTCGGGGGCTGTGTGGTTTCTGCATCCACTGTTGGACGTACCATTTCAGTCATTCCCTGGCCCTTTCAAACCTCTGCCGGCGGCGTCCTTCTCGTGTCGTCGTTTCGGAGAGTCTTGAGTTCGTGGTTGGTTGTAGGTATGCATATTCCTCGGGTCGTGCCAGACCATGTCCGCATAGTAATTCTGCATACGAGTGGCCCGTGGCTTTTTTCAGTTTGGTTCTCAGGCAGAACAGTATCTCTGGGACATGGGTGGCCCAGGTAGTTTTGTTATCTCCCACTTGAATCCGGAACTGCGTCTTGAACTATTGGTTTCTTCGTTCTGTGGAATTCACGGGGGAGGGGGTTGTACACCGCCATTGTGTGGTGTATTGCCTGCCACTTGGTGCAGAGTTCCCCCCACTGCTTTTCCCTGAACTGTGGTCCATTGTCGGAGATGATTACCTTTGGGTAACCCTAGCGGGTGAAGAAATCATTCTGCAATGCTCCCACCAGGTTTTTGAGGCATTAACTAGGGAGGGTATAAGCCTCGCACCACCTGGTGCACAAATCCATCATCATCAATAAAAATCTCTTCCCATTTGGGGTAAGGAGATATGGTCCCATCAGGTCCAAGGGAATGGTCATGCGCGAAGGGTTTCTCTGGGACGTGGGTTTGCTGTTGCATTACGCCATCGGTGCGGTGCATTTTTAGGCAGTTACATGTTTCGCGACACATACAAATTCCCGCACTGGTCTGGTGAGCCTTTACCACAAATAGTGGGCTATTAGGTTTCGCTTGGTTTGCGCAGCTCCTGGGTGTTTCCAGCCAGGCGGCTGGCCTACGAGTGTTCCAGGACGAACTTTCGTCCCTCCTCTGGGAAGTACATTCGCCAGTTCCCCTCTTCGCCTGTGGGCCGGGTATCCAGGCGGTTATCGTCTGTGCGCCAGTTGGCCAGCTGTTCTCTGGCACACTGCGCCCAGCGCTCCGCGACATTTTCGGACAGCTGTTGTGCGGCGAGTACTCGTTCGTATACTGCATCACTAGTTAGGTCTTGGGTGGCATTACTCGTGCCTACAGTGATGTAGTGTAGCTGGGCAACCGGTGGACTGTCTGGCAGGAATAGGACTTTCCACTCGTCTTCATCTAGTGCTGTTTCGGTTGTACAGGGCGCATGGGAATGGGGGTCGGCTAGTTGTTTTTCTTCGCCCAGAATATGTTTCACCACGAAATCATAGGCCTGTAATAACATGGACCAACACATGAGTTTGCTGCAGACAGTGCGCATGTTACACAGCCACATTAAATACCGATTGTCGGTCCTCAATGTGAATCGTTAGTACTCTAGGTGTTGGCAGTAGTGTTGTAGTACCCATACGATAGCTAAGCATTCCTTCTTGTTCACACCGTAGTTGCGTTCGCATGGGGAAAACTTTGCGCTACTGTAGTATATTGCTCTGCGTTCCCCGTCATAATCATATTGAAATAGAATGGCGCCAAGCCTCTCTAGACTGGCGTCTGTATGCAGATATAGATGCCTCTGGAGGTCTAAACGGGAAAGTTTGTCGCACTATTGGAATCTGTGTTTGATTTCTTCGAACGCATTTTGGGCATCGTCATTCCATTGAAAATGCAGTCGTATTGACAACAGGGTGGTTAGTGAAGCTTTTATCTAGGCGAAATCTTGTATGTAGAGCCTTAACCAGTTTATAAGCCCGAAAATTNCAGGGTGGTTAGTGAAGCTTTTATCTAGGCGAAATCTTGTATGTAGAGCCTTAACCAGTTTATAAGCCCGAAAATTTTTTGCAGGAGTTTGCATGTGTGTTGGGTGCGGGATAGTATTGAATTAGCCTCAATTTTTTCGTGGTTGGGCTGGATACCCTCGGCATTGACCATGTGGCCCAGGTATTGAATACATGTTTTCCTTAGTTGAAATTTTTATTGGCACACTTTAACCCATTGATAGCCAGTCGCTCCAAGATGAGGGAGAAGTGTTGTATGTGTTCTTCCCACATTTTTGACCAGATCACAACGTCGTCTAGGTATGCGATGGTACACTCCCTTATCAGCCTATCCAGAATGCAGACCATCATGCTCTATAAGGTGGAAGGGGTGGGTTTCAGCCCAAAAGGCATGTTGCAAAATTAAAAACTGCGGCCGTCGGAGACCGTGAATGAGGTCTTGTGATGGTCTTCGGGTCGTACTGGTACTTGCCAATAGCCACTTCTCAGGTTAAGGGAAGATAAAATCTTGGCGTCCCCTAACACATTTAGTGCAGAGTTCACACTGATTAAGGGTTGCGGCGCACTTTCGGTCACTTAGTTGAGCGGGCAGAAGTCCACGTAAAACCTTTCTTGGGGGCCAGAGTGATAGCGGAGTTGTAATTGCTTTCCGAGGGTTATATTACCCCACCCCTAATCATTTCCTCAATTTGTTGATTAATTATCCTCGGGTGATAAAGATCATAATCATGAGGGGCGGACCAGAGGGGTTCATCTTTAGTGAAAGGTATCGCATTATCTGCCATACTCGTTCTTTTAAGGGGTCTGCCACGGCAAATACGTCCCGTCGTTTGGTCAGGAATCACTGGTCGCATCCCTATGTTCTGCGGGTACGGCATGGTAGAACGTGTCCAGTTGGACAGATTTCTCGCTGTTTTCTATGCGATGTCCTAGGTTGTACACTATTCGTTGTTCGGTCAAACCGAAGTGAATGCTGTCCATGGCGATTTCAATAATGACGTTGTTTTGTCTAAGCCACGGCACCTCTGGAATCAGATCCTCTTGTATCTCGTCGGAGACGAGGGCGATGATGGCCATANGTTTTGTCTAAGCCACGGCACCTCTGGAATCAGATCCTCTTGTATCTCGTCGGAGACGAGGGCGATGATGGCCATAGAACAGTCACGAATATGTATTTCCACTTGGACTTCACCCAAACATTCGCTGGTCCCGTTCAATGTGGCCGATTGTACGATTTGTTTGTCCCTGGTGATCAGCTGTTGGCCTATTAACTCCGCCCACACGAAGTTATGAGCCGCGGCCATATCGATTAAGGCGACGATATTCTACTCATCCAAGTATATGGGTATTCTGATCAGCTGATCACTGGCAGAGCTAACCTGGCCTAGGTAATGATGGATCTGTCTGTTATTGGTAGTTTCGGGAGTTCCGGTCACTACAACAGCGGAGAGGGCAGCCCCAATTTGCCCTACTCCACTTTGTCGTTTCCCTGCGGTTTACTCACCCAGTTCGGGCACATTTTGTGCCAGTAGTATGGTTCGTCCTTACATATGCGGCAGCGAGACAAGTTTGGTGGACCCTTCCCACTATTTTTTGCGCTGTTGGAGATCTTATGGTAGCGGACATACACCAGCTGTCTGGGTGTTAATCTGTGTGGTGACTGTGTTTGCAGCACCCACATCACTATATAGNGTAGCGGACATACACCAGCTGTCTGGGTGTTAATCTGTGTGGTGACTGTGTTTGCAGCACCCACATCACTATATAGCTTGGTTCCTGCGGCCTTCAGGTCTGCCTCTTGGCACTGCCGCCAGTCTGCACTGTCCTCCGCTTTGCCCGTGCTNGCTTGGTTCCTGCGGCCTTCAGGTCTGCCTCTTGGCACTGCCGCCAGTCTGCACTGTCCTCCGCTTTGCCCGTGCTCTCTCTGTGCCATTCGGCGAACTCCCCAGTCAGTGGTAGTTCTTGGCCTTGTAGGATTGCAGCAGGTGATTGGCCCATAGCCAGATTCACATGGCATCTTTTGGTAAAAAGGGCAGCTGGCAGGTATTCGCCGGCCCAGGTTGCATTGTTCTTGCCAACCTGCAGGCGCAACTGGGTCTTGAGGTCCTGGTATCGATGCTCTGTTGAGGTAGGCCCGCAGGTGGTAAACGACCATGGTATGGTGAACTACCCACCACTTATTACACAGGTCATGACCCTGTCTCCCTGTGAACTGTATACCATTGTCCATTAGAAGTGTTCTGGGGTAACCCCAGCAGCGATAAAACTCGGCCTCCAGTACACATGCGATGTTACATGCAAGTGCACTGGAAACTGGATAGGCTTCTGTGCACTTGGAAAACAATTTGCTTACAACTAAAATGAAGCATTTTCCAGCTGTTATATAGGGGTAAGGAAGGGCCCATCAAGTCTAATGAGATTGTTTTGAATGGTTCGTTTGGCACTCGTGGCTCTTGTTGAATCACTCCATCTGCATGGTGGCTTTTGAAGTGGTTACGTGTCATGCACTCACATATGTACCTTCTCACATCCCACATGGTCCCTGGCCAGTGAAAATGAGTTTGCACAATTTTTGTTGTTTGTTGTGCTCCTGGATGACCTGCAAACTGGCTGGCATGTNTGGCCAGTGAAAATGAGTTTGCACAATTTTTGTTGTTTGTTGTGCTCCTGGATGACCTGCAAACTGGCTGGCATGCGCATGACAAAACACTTGTTGACATGCACCCTTGGACATGTAGAGATACCATGGCGCTTCCGGTTGGCGTGCCCTGGTTTCCACACACACTTATTCCACTCGCCACCATTCTTTGTTGCTTTGTGTTAATTCTGCTAGGTGGCAATAGGTGTTTGGGCAATGTTGTTGTGTTGCTTACACATATGCCTGGAGTTCGTCCGAGCTGAGTTCGACTCCCGCTGGTGCCTCGATGTTGTTGCAGCTAAATACGCCCTCGCTAGCTGTTCGGTGGGGGGCTGCTGTGGGGGGCAGTAGTTCATCCCACTCGTCTTCGTCCACCGCTACTATTTTACCACGCATGCATTACAGTTGTTCAGCTAACTGGTTTCGGCTCCGGGAATGTATTGGACTTCAAAGTCATACAACTGGAGAACCAATGCCCACCATTCCAATTTGCTGTGTGCTTCCTTCATGGAGTGAATCCATACTAAACAGTGATTGTATGTTTGGAGTGTGAAGCACTGGTATTGGAGGTAGGCTTGGTACCTCTTGATGGCCCACACTACTGCAAGGCACACCCGTTCATTCACATCGTATCTGCATTCTATGGTTCCAAATGTTGTACTACTGAACTCTATTATGTGCTGCTCCTGATTCTCCCCGATTTGAAATAGAACTGCTCCCAGTCTTTTTCAACTTGCATCTGTTTGTAGGTACTGGTGTTTATTCAGGTCGTGGAGGGCTAGTGTGGTTCATTGCCGGAACCTGTCTTTCAGCACCGCAAAACATGTGTCGTGCTCTGCGGTTCATAGGTATTTCCTGTTGGGTGAAAACATGTCTGTCAGTGGTGCTGTGACTATGGCAAAGTCGCGGATATATTTTCGCAGCCAGTTTACCAATCCAAAGATTTTGCGCAATTGTTTATGTGTGTGTGGCACCACATAGTAATTTATGATTGACAGCTATTCGAGAGTTGGTCGGCTGCCACTTTCGTCCACCAGTTTTCCGAGAAATTGTATACACGGTTTGTCCTATGTGGCACCTCCGGTTGGCGCATGTTAGTTTGTTTATGGCTATTCGTTCTAAAACTAGTGACAGTTGCTTGATGTGGTCCTCCTATGTCTCTGACCACACCACTACATCATCCAAGTATACGAAGTCAAAGTCACCTATATACCTGTCGAGTACTCGGACCATCATAGACTGAAATTTTTGCTGGTGCACATTTAAGCCAGAAAGGCATTGGACAGAATTGAAATTTCCGCCCATCTGGTGCTGTAAAAGCTGTTTTGTGTCGGTCCTCTGGTTTGATTGATACTTGCCAGTGCCTGAGGCGGAGGTCCAGTGACGTCATAATTGTTGCTTTGGCAAGTGTATGTAATGTGTCTTTGACACTTTTAGGGTGGCAGTGCATTCTTGGTTATTAGGTTCATGGGCCAAAAGTATACACAAAAGAGCCACGTCCCATCGTTCTGGTGCTAGAGTTATGGCACTATTGTAATGGCTGTGGGTGAGTTCAAAACACCCTCAGCAAGCATTTTTTATTTGTTCTGAATTGGTGTGGCTGGTAACTGCGCGGAGCAGCATAGATCCAGTGGTAATTCGTGTCCAGCTTCGCGGTGCCACTCATGCAGTAATCCTTGCACGGCGTTGTGAAACTTCGGTGGTACCACACGATCACGTTCGTCCACCTTAATGTTAGGTGCACAACTTGTGGGTCGTGGTTCGAGGTCGTACACAGTTCCTCGCTCTTTTTGGCCAAAATTGATTCTACATGCTGCTGGCTCTACAATGTGGTTTGCTCAGTGAGCCAGGGAATACCCAGTATGGTATCCTTACATAGGTCAGCTGACACAAGGGTTGTGGTGGTCTCCACATCGCGTATTCGGAAGGTTATTGTTGTCTCTCCCATGATTGCCCCCGTGTGCTGCCATGTAGCGAGTTGTAGTACTTGTGTTGCCTGCTTACATTACTGACATCGATGAACCCGACACAAACAAGTTGTGTGATGCTGCCACGTTGACCAAGGCATGACATGTCTTATTGTTTAAAGTTACTGGAATTCTGATACTTTGGTGATTTCCTTTAGTGGTTTGTTGTAGTAGGATCGGTCGAGGTCTCATTGTTAAGTTTACGACTGTGACCTGGGGGAAGTGAGCATCCGACTCTCCAACCCCAACGAGCCATTTCCCGTCGGTGTGGCTTTAATGTTTTTTGGTGGATCCTCCTTGGTATTGAGCTTCGGGTAGTCGCTATGCCAGTGGAAATGCTGCCCCTCGCAATATCAGCACGCGAAGGGAGGGCGCCCCTTACTGGTGTGGCCCCTCCCAGTGGCCTTGCCCGGCGCAGTTTGGCCTGCATGTGCAGGCACTGCTGTGTGGTAGTGGTCAGGGTCCTTGAGGGTAGGTGGAGTGATGACCCGGTCGTGCCGCGAACAGCTGGTGGTTGCGACTCCCTGCTACCCTGCTCTGTGTCACGTGCATAGCATGGGAAAAACCCATACCACTTACATTGCAAAGTGTCCTGTTCGCTAGCTGTTTGATCTAACAATGAGGCTGATTGCATAAAAGCTTCAATGCTGCAGTGAATTAATGGGGCTAGAGATAGTCTATTTTACTGTCACACTGTGGCTTCTACTATTTCTAGAACTTCCGTTTCTCTCATTTGTGGGTGAAAATGTCTGATAAAATTAATTTTCCTGGTTGCAAAAGCTGTTAAAGTTTCCCCAGGATTTTGTATTTCAAGAACAGCGAAGCTTTCATCTTGCGGGGATGAATTAGTATTGCCAAAGCGACACTGAAACCCATTTCAGAACTCGCTCCACTGCATACCATAATGGTTTACTGTGCACCACCATACACATGCATCTCCCATCGGTTGACCTCCTACACAATTTGGCCATTCTTGTTCACACACTCCATACCTTGTTAAATATCCTGTGCAGATTCTCAGTTTCTCAGTTTCTGCCTGCGAGTCCTCGGTAGGCAGCCCAGAAAAAAATGGGCAGCGAATGAAAGCAGCCTGGAGTATTGCCAGTTTCCGCTGCTGTTGTCTGTGTGGCTGCTGTTGGCGATGCGGTTGTGGCTGTTGAGTTCGGCTGCGGCCACAAGAAGCCAGTTCGTGTGGTTGGTGTAGGTTGCACTGCCCAAGGTGCTGCAGCTGTTGGTAGGCCCATGAAATGTGCCAACAGGCTGCTATAATGACTGGCTGTATCCGCTGATGCTGGGTGCACTGCGCGCATCGAAATTGGCCGGCCACTACATTCAGCATGTCCTGCATGGTCACGCACTGAAAATGAGTGATTTTTCCACAGTTCTCACACGCCACTGTTTCTGAAAATCTTTGTTTGCACAGGTCCTGGTGACAACAGTGTGGTGTCAACACCTCTCCCGTGATAAAGTCAGCGGATGCACGTGTCATGGATGGTAAACTTTGGTGCAGTTTACAAACAGAGTTGTCCCGTGTCCGATGCCTGCACTCATGATATGTTTGGCACACCGTATATTTTGAAAATTTTGCAAGGTTGTATCCAAGAAAGGTTCGGTATGTTAAGGGGGTGCACACTTGCATTACACGACCCATAACAGGCTCGACCGTGCCCAGCACCGCTCACGTTCTGGTACAGTCTGCGCACAATTGCACCCTCTGGAAGTCAGAGGTGCAGCTCGAGGCCCACCCGCCCGTTCGCGGTTGGCCTGGCTAATGTCGTCTTCGAGACGCATCTCGTTTGCTGGTTCATGACAGGGGCACTTTGTGTCCCTGAATGGGTTGAACATGAGCAAGGGCCATAAGCACTTCAATCATAATGTTATGTTTTTGCCATTACTGGTGCACCAGTTCATATGGCATCTACCCAAGTCCAGTTCAGCCATGTGGTTTAGCTTGCAGGCTGTCATGGTGACAGCTGTGGTCGCTGCGATTGCTGACCTGCCTACCTTCGAGCCCATGCGTGGGGGTGGGGGAGGATACTATTGTGGCCTGGGATGATGGTTACCACGCTCGGGAATGCTCCTTTGTCTGGCACTGCCCCAAAATGGAGTGAATGTCGAATACGTGAAATTTGCTGTTTTGAGGTCCGAAATTGATTTGAATAAATTCTTGCTGAAGGCTATTGAACACATGTCATTTTGGCAAAGTGCTTTGCACATAAATGTACCCTAAATACACTAATTACCCTTAGAAGTCGTGTGATGTACACACAAAAACATGTAAGTTGCGGTGAAGACAAAAGTTACTCTCAAATGTGATAAACACATGTAGGCACTGTTTATTGGTAAGTTACGTTGCACATCACGAGACATGGTTGTAATTTTACTGGCAGGGAAATGAAAAACAAAGTACTCTGAAACATACAAGGAAATGCTAAAAGGGAACAATGTACACTGCGACGTCGGGGACATAACACGATGCACTGTTCTGGTTCGCTGCACTTGTACTCATGTGTACTTCCGCTGCTTTTTTTGAATAGCCCAACTAGTTGGGAAAGCCATAGATGTCAGGAAGTTGGTTAGTGCGATATTAAAGCTTATTTTAGCCCCATGTTGGGTGCCATGTGACGTTAGGAGGTTCCAAGGATGTAGATGTAGGTTAGGTTCCTGCCTTAGACTGCTTGCCAGGTTAAGGCAAAAACTGGTGAAATTGCCCAGCACCATAACTCAGTGACCATGAATGATGAACTTACCAATAATTGCACATACCTAGTGGTTTCACTCTTTATGCTGGCGAGGTTGTAGGCCACCTCGCACGCCTTACTTACACTTGTTACTGCTGCAATAGGGTGCAGCGGCCGAAGCAACCCAAGGGGTAAAATAACTAAAACACTCGTGGTTATTTTAGATGTTTTCTTATTTCTTTGATACATATTCACTTTTGCTGATATGTGATAAGTTTATGCGGGCCCGGCAGACCATTGCTGTTCAATAAGGGCCTAAGAAATTAAAATGAGGTGCATTTACACGGTGTGCGTTAAGTTCTGTTAAAGATGACAGGAAGACAGATGGCCATCCCCTCTGCACGAATTAAGCAAAAGGTTCTGGTTACGTGAAAATACTATTGAATCGAAAGTGATTGCAGCCTAAAATTAAAGTGCCGAGGGGGTCGCGCAGAGTGAAACTCTCGTGCTGCCGGCTGGGCTGAGTGCTTGAGTCAGACTAAAATAATGGCATCGCCTTCCGCTAATGGTGTCCGAACCCGGTGCCAAAAATTATGTGAAAAATAACATGAACCCTCTTAATGTTAATTAATATGCTACAAAGACAATTTCGTTGTGAATAACATGTTGGTGACATCCCTATGATTAATTAAGTGTTAATTATGTTTGTGACTGTCACATCACGGAGGATGTCACCGCACTAGAAACTTGAAGTAAAAAATGTAAAGCCTTGATAGGCAGTGTGGTGTGATGAAAATGCATAATTATCCTCTTTAAAAAAATTGAATATAATTAACATAATAAAAATGTACTGGAATAACGGTAAATTGTACATGCATTTCAGTTTTCGGTAAGTTTCGCGAGTGTATTTCAGTTTCTGTTTTATTTTGCCGATTGGCGAGTCCAAGTGTTCCAGCTTGGGTGGGCTGGGCGAGTCCATCCATGAAAACGGGTGTGGGTAACCATGCTTGTTTGAGGTTTTAATAAGAAAATTAATTTAATTTATTTGGCTATGGCATTTTTGACACTTTGTATTGCTTCGGGATTTTATTCCCCACTGTTTAACCACACTTGGGATCATGTAGCACTGATATACCAGCCATCAGGCCGGTCGACATCTCGTAGGTGGGAAGGATGCGCCGACGTTCTCTCCAATTGCTGGGGCGCCTGATGGCTGTGCTTTCGGGGGGACAGTGTTGGACCACTTGTTATTTCCCCCCAAGTGTTACCTCCTGAGGTAACTAAAGCAATATCNGCTTTCGGGGGGACAGTGTTGGACCACTTGTTATTTCCCCCCAAGTGTTACCTCCTGAGGTAACTAAAGCAATATCGTCACTTGAGTCACATAGTACATGACGACAAGGTGGATGTGTTCTGTTCTTGCTGACTTATATTGATGTGCCCAAGGCCTAGTGTTCACTTCGGCCTGGTGTCGGCTAGGTGGAGTAACTGACTGCGGAGGTGCAAGTGGTCACGAGAGCACACATGGACATGTGGTTCATGTCAAGTAATGTGCTATTAAATATAACATAAACTTCTTGAAAGGAAAAACCTTGCTATTTTAATATTAGCTCAGGCCTAAAGTGATTTTTAATTAGTTTACAATTAAGTTCATTCGCTTATCAAATGTAACCATAGTTTTGAATTCTTTGATAATGCCACCTGGATAGAATTTGCAAGAAACTGCTCAATGTAAGGAAGCATGAGATTCTGAAGGTGGTGCCGTGTAATTGTTGATCTCAGTTTGATTTTAACATGACCCAGCTTGGAAAATACTTTTTTTACAAGAACAGCTAGTTAATGGATAACAGAGGATTAACAGTTGGTATCATTTTTCGTAATTTGATTACAGTTGTATTCTGAGAGCCATGTCAGCCCGTCCTTCATAGAGTTTGGAGGGTATCCTTCCCCTGATCTGTCTTGTAGCCTTTTGTCTCAGCTTGAATCACTGGAGCACTCGGGTAAAATTTGTTACTCAAGATCTGAAAATCATTTTAAGACGAAGCAAATCTCAGGGTCCTGCCATTAGCAATCATAGTTAGTTGAGTTTCTTGAGAAAATCTGGTAATTAAATCTTGAAGGAGAGAGTCAATCGTAGCTTCAAACATAATTATTCTACATTCATCCTTTCTTGATTCAAAGAAAACAATACTTTCTGAATGAGAGTTAACACTTTCTCTTTGAATTCAGTATATAAATTTCTAATGTCACACTTTTCCTCAACTATTCTGAAGATCTCATCAAATCTTGAAACTTGATTTCTCATAGTGTCTTCTAATTACTGGACTGGACTGCGCTCAATGTGCACTGGCCGAGTGCTGTGTCTTCCAATTACTGGAACTTGCATTGAGTTCAGTCGTTTTTCCATTTGCCAATTGTCGACTGCACTGAAAAAGTGCGCACTGGAAGCGAGTGCTTATTTGTCGGCCATATTTGTACTCAAACAGCTGCACTGTCTCTGGAGACAGTACAGAAGTTTGAGTGCCAATATGGCTGACAAATAAGCACTCGTTTCGGGGAATCACATGATAATTGCACTTTTCTAGTTTATAGGGCGCACTGAGTGCGCATCCAGTGCAGTCAAAGGGAATTTGGAAGATCCCATTAAATATTCTTAAGCTGAGGCAAATGTCTGGACTTGTTGAACTGGCACACACAGATCAAGAGTAGACGACTGTGTGGCTTTGCTAGTCTTCAAAATCATCAGTAAAATTGGATGCAAGAATTGTAAGTTCAGCATGAAGTAGAAATACTTTATCAAACTGAGGATACCTTCCCCACTAGCTCTAGCTTCGCTGCCAATAGCCCCCTCCATCGTTGTCTCAATATTCTTCTAGGGATGGACATTTTTAACGTAACAGTAAAAATATTGTTGTTCCATTTCTGGAACATGTTACACGAGTAACACATTCCTTGGTTCCTGCAGTTATTTTGGGAATGTTTCGTAACACGAACTAGCACCACCCAGCACTTATACAATTGGTATGCGTAAAAGTTATTTTTTATGGAATATATAGGCTTGGAACTTAATTTTCCCACCACACTATAATATTCAGCACTACGCGTGTGTAAATGTTTTTTATTATTTNTATAGGCTTGGAACTTAATTTTCCCACCACACTATAATATTCAGCACTACGCGTGTGTAAATGTTTTTTATTATTTTTTTTTTTTAACATCTTGCTTTGGAACTTTGAAACGCAGCTTTAACACAACGAATTTGCAACAGTTATTTTCTGTAGCGTCTTCGTTGGAACTTGCTGCAACAGTTCGCATGCATAAAACTTATTTTTTGGAATATTTTGGTTTGCAGCTGTGTGCATGCGCAAACTTTATTTCTTGGAACAGAAAGCTTTGGAACATTGAAAAAGGTAATTCTTGTATCCCGGAATCTCGGGACAGGCGAAAAGTATTCGAATATAATAATATTATATTCGAACATGTTACTTACTTGGAACACGAACGATGGACCACATTACATGAAAGTAATTGTTTGGTCTATTCCTATATTCGTNACATGTTACTTACTTGGAACACGAACGATGGACCACATTACATGAAAGTAATTGTTTGGTCTATTCCTATATTCGTCACAATAGATTCATATAGTCCATTAATGGTTTCTTCGGATGTTTTGAAACAAATCTTTGAAAAACCACTCTAGGTGTAACATGAAAAACCGGTTTTTTAAAAAACTTATATACTGCAAATATATAACACCATGATTAACTTTTAAGTAGTGTATTATTGGAAAAACAAAAATTTTATTAAATATGTTTTAGAACTCGTTATATTTATTTCGTATTCAATATGAATTAAAAACAGTAAGAGCAGTGATGCGTTGGCAACGACTGGTAAGAAATAGGTCACAGTTTAAATATTGTTTTAACCTAGTTTTCTAGTATGCTACTTGTAAATTAAATATTGCCNGTAAGAAATAGGTCACAGTTTAAATATTGTTTTAACCTAGTTTTCTAGTATGCTACTTGTAAATTAAATATTGCCTATGAAATATTTAAGGTTTTAGGTAGCACTGATGGAAAAATATTTAATTTTTACAGTTAACATTACCATCGCAAATTACGGTGTGTAGGCCCTAGTAACATGTTGTTTTTTTTGTCTGAGGAAAAATCTTGAATAGACCCAGCAGGGCGTTTTGCTCTCTCTCGGAAAGTTTTCCAGTGTTCGTTGTAGCAGGAATATTATATGTTTCCAATTTTAGCAATTTCATACTTATTGCAGCAGAAATAATGATTTTTCAATATGTAATTTAAAACTGAAACGAGATATTAATTTTGGAATACGTGTTATAATATATTTAGACGTGATGGCGGGGTGGTTACAAAATAAAAATCCGAATTTGGCAGAAATGGCGATTGGTGACATGGCGTGTTGCTTGTGGTGGAATTAAGTGTTAATTTTTCTTCCTGTGATGCGAAATATACTTAAAATTACTACATTAAGTTTCTACACATTGTGTTTTTTAAACGTACCTAGGCAGGTTGACGCATACTGCATCCCTCTCCCCTTAACCTGTTCGTCCCGCTACATCAGTACAGCCACGACTTGCCCTTTACTGGGGACAAGTCAACCCGAATGCGGTGGTCACCCCCTCCACGACTCCCAACCATAGACTTTTACCATACTTTTACCAGTTTTAATTTAATCAATCTGCATTACAAATTGGTTTCAGGAAGTATACATACATATCAAAGCATTTGTTTATAAATCTGTTTTCTAACCTAAAATCCTAACCATGCCGTTTTCACTAGACGTATTGGCAGAAAAGCAGTCAATGTTGGGACACAGATACTGGTTGTGTGCAGCCAGCGACATCTGTCTACCTCATGTTTAATCTATGCTCCCAACTCTGGTGACATGCACAGAAGTGCACCCCACCTTCGCTACCTCCCTGGTAATGCCGGAGTCAGGTGACCGTCCTGCTTTTATGCCAAGAGACATATTTTGAGGGCATGGTACTTCGGGTCAACCAACACTGCCAAGAGACGTCCCTAGTAAAAATACAGCCGGGGGAATGAATGCAGCGAGGGGGATACATTGGTTACAGTGCCTCCAGAACCCATTGTGTACCCCTTTAATTCCATGTTCACCTCCCCCTGTGTGTGTTGTGCGTGAAGTGTGATTTTGCTAACTACCCGTAAAAATTTGGGTATTCAAAAGGCAATATAAATCCACGTTTATGTGCAACTCCCAATTAACGCAACTTGTTTAAAGCTAAATTGAGCATGGCTACCCACATCCCTCCCAGGGTGAGAATGGACTCGTCCACCTTGAGTTATCCACTGCCACTCTATTATGTACAAAAATAAGGGTGCAAGAGATTTTTGTGTAGATTCTTAAAAAATATAAACAAACCCTTCCAAGATGCAACGGGCTGGTAGAGACAGCTCCAAAGCTAAACCAAATTATGTTACTTACATATTTTGGTACCAATACATTCTATTTTTATGCTTAATTTGCTCACACAAATTAATTAGTAGGGGTAATTATGAATTTTAATGAAGTGCAATTTTGTTTAGTATGTTTGTTTCCTAACTGAAAGTATAGTTGTATTTTTAAGTACAACAGGCACGCTCTTTCGAGCCGGAGTCCTGGGGGATTCCACCATACATGTTCAGTTGGTTCTAAGTGCTTAACGAAAGTGGATGCGCGCTGCGCACCCCCCCTCTCCCCCCCCTGGGCCCAGCGGCACATCAACTTCTTCGTGATAATCATGTAGTGTAACAATAGTGTCAACTTTGTCTGGAACTTAATTCTGTCTTTCGTAGCCCGGGGGCTGTGCCACTTTCAACCTCGCCAGCTCAAGTCGCGCCGATGATGTAACTCCTTTAATTTTCTGTTCATCGGCCATGAATCATTTTATTTTGTATAGGCTGCTAGCACACCATCGCTGTTAGACCGGTGTACGTCCCTCTTCAGAGGGGATTCCAGTGAGTAAAAATCAATTAAGTGAAAAATGGTTGCTTTTATTTCATTGCCGGCCGCTTCACAACTGTGCAACCATTTCGGATCTTCTACCCACTGCTTCACCCCAACTAACGGCAGATCCTCCCCGCTTCTTAGACCACAACAGACCATTGTGATAAACCTGTGTTTCCATGGCAGGAATGTGTATACTGTAAAATGCATCGTGACTGCTGCATGAGAGTATTGTTACCTTTACATTATGCTGGGCCAGTGTGTGTGTGATCGCAAATATCGGACGTACTAAATTTATACATTTTAACCGTAAACTGTTTTTATGACGAAATTAATTATTAGAAAGTCAAGTCTGTTTATTTATCACAATTTTGTAACTTTGCCCTAGGTGTTTGAAGCACAATTGTGTAATGTGCTTATGTTTATGTGATTTGAATGTTTGCCACAGTCCCAACAAAATACTAAGCCCAACCAGAAAATGTACAATAAATAATTTAATAAACCTTAAACTAAGTGCCTATAAAAATAAATACGAGCGGAACAAAAGTTATTGTAGGCCTATTTGTGTATGTGTTAATCAGTATATTTTAAGTTTGTTGCTGCCATATACAAAAAATAAGCGACACGAGTTGCGTGCCTGAATTTACTGTATTTTTGTTGGATTGGTTGCTCCTTCGTTTTTATATTTTTTTCCCAATTGAGTCCGTCCTCCTAACAAAATAACCCAACACATATCAGTAATAAGAACTTAAATACTACAATTCTTTCCCCCCATACTTGTAACAGGGTGNACAAAATAACCCAACACATATCAGTAATAAGAACTTAAATACTACAATTCTTTCCCCCCATACTTGTAACAGGGTAAAACACAGTTACTGCAAAATTTTTATGTGTATTACTTGAAATGTGCTATGTTGTGTATAACATGTTAACAGTGTAAAATAACCATAATAACTATCGCCAATACATTGCTTAAAAGTCATAAAATTGACCTAAATATGGATATTGGCCTAAATTGTGAACATTCGTACGANGGATATTGGCCTAAATTGTGAACATTCGTACGAAATGGTTTTTGAAATATGACAGAATTATTTGAACAGCTGAAAACAGTAAACAAAGTATTTGACATTTCAAATGTAACCACCGCCGCCACCGAAACCTCATATGCCACTGAATGGCCTTGGTGTCGTGAGACAGGGAGCCTTGACTCCCATAACTCACAGAGTGTTTGTAAAACAAATGCACCTCGACACATACTCAAATCATTGGGTCGGCAGCAGGGTCCCGTGTGTCTGTGGTTTGTTGGGCATCGGACCCGTATTTAGGCTGTTTATTGGTGCTGCCTATTATGAGTAAAGTTATGTATTCGTGTTTTCGGCGGCGAGTGAAGCTTCTCTCCAACCTCCCGGCTGGAGTGAATGTGGGCTTGAGTGAATGTGAGTGTCGTGATGTCTGTCTGACATGTTGATCTGTTGTATACAAGTGTGCTAATTAATTTCGCATGTAATGGTTTGGTGAGTTCCTATTCTCCCAGGGGATAGTTTCCTCGTTTGAGACATTGAAAAGGAATAAAACCAGTGTTAATAAATTACAGTTGGAGAGATCCCTCCTTCCCGAGGTCTAAGTTTTCTTCTACCCGACCTGAATGTAGCAGTCACATGGCAGTATTTATATTTAAATGTAGCTGAAGAATACATAATTGGTAACCAAAACTACAAGCAGGGCTTCAGAAAAGGATGAAATAACCATAAGTAGTTTACCCAAATAGCTGAGCAGCTTCAGCTGCAAGCCCATAGTTTATTTGAGAGAGACTTTAGAGTATCTTCAAACACAGCATGTATCTTGGGCCTTTTTTATTGCTAGCGCTATCTATTTTTCAGGGGCAGAATTGCAATCGCCGTTGATTGTTTCGATGTATCGTATCCAAGAGATATTTTCCATACAGCATGTACTGTAAGGGCCACAAGTTCTGGCAGCTCACCTGCCTAGATGCCTGTGCTTGGTCCGCCATCACGGCCCAGCTGACGGCAGCTGATATTAGTGAAGGCCCGGCTGTGTACTGTTACAAAAATATTGGCGCACATCGGCAAATGCACAACTGGCTATAAATAAATCTATGGTTTTAGCCCAGTATCAGGCTGCGACATGCTGCGCGCGCAGCTACCTATCCCCTCACCAGGTGCACCCCCTCCTCGTAAATTCACCTGCCAAGACTTGTGAAGCTAACAGTAAGCTTGCTGCAAGGAATTGTATGAAGGCTGGTGGAACTTGCCCCATATCTTGTGATGCAAGCTTGAATCAAGGTTCAGATAAGGCTTATAAAGTAAAGCTTATATAGGATGCCATGGTGGTATTTTCTGTTCAGTTGATACTGTTTTCTTTCCTGTACTTGACGTGTTGCTTCGTCTTGCCTTGTACATGTATTTGCTACAGTTTGCCAGATTGTTGCAGAGTCTTTNGTAAGCTTGCTGCAAGGAATTGTATGAAGGCTGGTGGAACTTGCCCCATATCTTGTGATGCAAGCTTGAATCAAGCTTCAGATAATGCTTATAAAGTAAAGCTTATATAGGATGCCATGGTGGTATTTTCTGTTCAGTTGATACTGTTTTCTTTCCTTTACTTGACGTGTTGCTTCGTCTTGCCTTGTACATGTATTTGCTACAGTTTGCCAGATTGTTACAGAGTCTTTTTTTTTTTTTTTTTTTTTTNCACTTTTCTGAAAATGTAAATGTTAAATTATTCTTTTTTTTGTAACTGGTGATATATTAATATCTGTGTTTTATGAATGGACATAAAATGTTTACTTTTACCTGGCCTTTTTTGTTGTAATTATTCGTATCATTTGGCAAATTTACATCTACATTATTTGTATAAGGCATATGCAGTAGCCTCGATTCGAAACAGTGTAGAATCCTGCAAGTGCTTCTCTGATCTTACTTTTGCCATTTTCCCCTCTTAATTTGTTTTCATTTTGTAGGAGTCGGTATAGTCCATACTGTATAAGAAGGCCACTTTCTGACAGTCAGTGAGTGGCAACTTTACGTATACGAACAAACAAAGTGCCATTTACAAAATCCTGTATCAGCTGATGCATGAACGAACAAAAGTTAAAATTACGTTGGCTATTCTGAGTGCACTGCCGATGCACATCAGAAAAGCAGAAAATAAGAGGATAAGAAAGAGTTCTTAGATTTATTAATACATTTTGTTTTACAAGGTCACAAAACAATGGTTGTTAGTGTTAAAAACTAAACTTCGTGATAATGTAGTTATGTATAGGTGTTCAAAATGAAACTTACAATAAAGCTATACGACGTGGAAAAGTTTTCTGAAGTTGTGCTAACTTCAGAAAGCTTTTTCACGTTGTATCATCCCTCTCCAACCTCGCTTTCAACACGCCCCTGATATTAATTCCAAAAACATAAATAAATATTGCATAATATTGTTAAATTATTTTTTCTAATAATTTGACGAAACGACACCAATTTGAAATATATTTCCAGCCCACAGTATAAGAGCAATCAACTTTAAAAAAGCCGCTATATGTTATCCAAAAACAGCGGCTCAAACTTCGCCGTGACGTGCTGTGCGCGCCATCAGTCGGATATTATGAGAGGTATTACCAGCCAGAAATTAACCGCTTTCCTGCGCTATATATAATTAATTTACAACAAANAGCTTTTTCACGTTGTATCATCCCTCTCCAACCTCGCTTTCAACACGCCCCTGATATTAATTCCAAAAACATAAAGAAATATTGCATAATATTGTTAAATTATTTTTTCTAATAATTTGACGAAACGACACCAATTTGAAATATATTTCCAGCCCATAGTATAAGAACAATCAACTTTAAAAAAGCCGCTATCTGTTATCCAAAAACAGCGGCTCAAACTTCGCCGTGACGTGCTGTGCGCGCCATCTGTCGGATATTATGAGAGGTATTACCAGCCAGAAATTAACCGCTTTCCTGCGCTATATATAATTAATTTACAACAAACAGATGCCAATACAGTCGGTTCATGACTGGAAGAAATTTTTGAAAATCAACCTATGAAAAAACACCCTAGCCGTTAGCGACATGCATATAACATTACAAACAGCGGCGAGCACGATACAGTTATGCCGTTAGGTTGCCAGCACAAAGAGAGGAAATAGTTCCAAAGTTTTAACATAATTGTTAATTTATCGCTTACAAATGGGTGTCGAAAAGACTTCTATCTTATTATGCCAATTATTAATGACGTGATGCTAACGTATTTAGATTTCAATGTTTCTTGCATAGTCACATTATCACGCTCAAGGTGAAAGTAACGCGGCCATTTGTTTACTAACCTTCGTTCCTTGTNCACATTATCACGCTCAAGGTGAAAGTAACGCGGCCATTTGTTTACTAACCTTCGTTCCTTGTGTTGTTGACACACATGTCAGAGAATTTGTGCGATTATCTTGTTTAACCTACAATAATTCAATTATTTGTTTTGTTTTACTAATATCCGCTCTTTACTATTTGGTTATTAATAACGTATGATTTTAATTTGTGCTCACTATCTCGTTGTACTATTCCTTTCGTTTTTATGTGTTTCGTGCATGTGTCTTTCCTTTGTCACTCTATTCTAATGTTGCAGTGTTTGCACATAAGAATTGTTTTCACATTGTCGAAGACGTAGAATCCTTCACTCGCAAACTCTGCTGTCCTGTCGAAAACCGTCACAACCATTTTCAAATAACGTTTTACAATTGCGCGAAACATCCGACTCAGTCTACCACCACGCCATTTTAACGTCTGTAGCAATTTCGATCAATACTGATGATCTTGCCTTCGATGTACGGGAATTTATCGAAAGTCACTAACAATCGATTGTAAATAGACAACTACTATCGATTCATCAAAATACTCGCATTTTGGGTTTATAGAATGAAATGTTTTTTCGCTGGCATCGCATATTCTTTTGTGTGAAATTCTCAAGATTAAAAACTTTACGCTTGTGGAATATCCATTAATAATATATACATGACTTTTATAATGGGTACATGCATGTACGAACACATGACACACACACAGTGGAATGTAAACATTGCATGTAAACATTGCCATGTGACTGCCACGTGGCAGTCACATGGCAATGTTTGTTTACCTTTGGTGGATAGATGCGAAATGGGCTTGAAAGTAGATCTTTAACAGGGCTTCAAGAAAGTATCTTCCAGTCGTGAGCCGACTATAGTTATATTTTTCCACGAGCTCTGCATAATTTTTAAAGTTACATATATTTAATGTACAGCGATTTGGAGTACAAGTAATTTATATTCGGCCGGTATTCGTTCGTCTACATAAATTATAAGCCATATTGTTCTTTCGAAACCCATCTCCTTGTGTCTNTATATTCGGCCGGTATTCGTTCGTCTACATAAATTATAAGCCATATTGTTCTTTCGAAACCCATCTCCTTGTGTCCGTAGAAAGTGATACACGCGTGAATAGTTTTTAAGCAATTCTAACGTTATTCCAAGTCACATATTTCCAACTCGAATATATTAGCTATAACGTCCAAAGTGTGATAATATATACAACAGACAGTCTCGCAAATGTTAACCTAAATTCACTATCGCGGACCAATTAAAAAAGAGTTAGCAAATATTTAATTATTTGCAACATTTTGTATTTTTACTTTTATAACCTACTTATTTTTTTAGACAGATATCAGTCTTAAAATATCTTAAAATTTGTTTAACATGCAGTACAATGGCAAGTGGATTAGCTGACAGCGTGTTGATAAAAAATACAGCCCCGACTTGACGGACCAGCTGATGGCGGAAGGATACGTAGTCAGATGTAGTCAGATGTAAACAGTGGTGCTACTTTCGCAGACCTGTTAGAAAGTGGCCTTCTTATACAGTATGGACTATACCGTAGGCCTGTGCGTTAGCATGATGTGATCATAAGAAAAACTCGTAATATTTTTATTAGGAACATGCAATATTACTTTGTGTTATGTTTAACTTTAATATTTATTTGTATCAGTGATATTATATGATTTCATACAAACATCCATTTACCATATGACGAAGCCATCGCACCCCAAGTAAGTTTTTGGTGTTGAATGGTGCACTCATTATCGTTTAGTTTTGTCATTTGATATCATCATTTCGTTCTTTAAGGTAGTTGGTTAGTTAATAATTTAATTATGGAGAAATTCAAGGCTGGCGCTGTATTTGTCAGGTTAGGTACCCTTATAGCAAGAAAAACTTACAACAAGCTTGCAGCAACCTTGACATGGCATGTCTTCAAGCTTGCAGTAACCTTGTCATTGCAATACTACAAGTGTGTAGCAAGCTTGTAGCAATAATTTAAGTCTCTACTAAAAGATCTTGCTGCAAGCTTGTCGTGCCACGTCTGCTGCAAGCTCTTTTGGTGGGGGCTTGTCACATCAAGATAGCTGCAAGCTTGTTGCAACGTTTTTTTACTTTCTTATTTCAATCTATCTCTACTTACGGCATTATATTTATTGCCAATAGGCTATAATTACTTATTATTTTCCTTGCCTTTTCTCAATCTTAATGCACACAATTATCTTGTTTCTGCATAGTTATGATTTTTCAATTCAATTGTGTGCATTTAGGTTTTAGACAATANCGTTTTTTTACTTTCTTATTTCAATCTATCTCTACTTACGGCATTATATTTATTGCCAATAGGCTATAATTACTTGGAAATTATTTTCCCTGCCTTTTCTCAATCTTAAATGCACACAATTATCTTGTTTCTGCATAGTTATGATTTTTCAATTCAATTGTGTGCATTTAGGTTTTAGACAATANAATGCACACAATTATCTTGTTTCTGCATAGTTATGATTTTTCAATTCAATTGTGTGCATTTAGGTTTTAGACAATAATATAATTCCTAAGATATTATTTTCAAATATTCAGTGGCGGTGTTGCAGGCCCTGCTCTCGTGCTCTAGCACTGACCAAATTTTCATACATTTTGCCGAATATTTTACTCAATCAAAGATTTAAATATGAAATATTATTGACTCAAAATTAATGCTATTTTCCTTTAACGATACAAATTACTTGGTTATAGCTCAATTTTGTTGTCAGCGATAATTATTTGCAGGTTTTTAGCGTCGCGCGCACCGCCTCACTGCTGTACTGCGGCTGAGCCCGGCTGCCGCTCCTCCAGCCAGTCCCTAGTGCTGGCCGAAGCCGCAAAGAAACTCAGGAATCTCGCCCTATCTGTGCCTCCTCCTTGCTCCCTCAGCTTCTACATGGGGCAGAAAACTCAAAAGCGTTGCGTGCTCGCTTCTCGCGGCCGAAAAGATTTCAAACTAAACTCATCATCGCTCGAAAACTATCCACACAAATAATTTCAACATGTTACTGGCAAATCACTTATATTTTCTAACCATGACACAATCATAATCTTTTCTATACTGAATATATTTTCAAATTAAAAAATTGTACAACAATGATTCTTTTTTATTATTTTTCTGGACATACACAGGAAAGAAAGTAGCAAGTGAGAGACTTTTTTGTTTTAAGAGATAGCTGGATAATATGCGTATGAAACGAAAAATAAACACCAAAGGTTATTTATATGTCCTTCTTAAACCATTACCTCTCGTGATTTCATGTTGCGGTGTGTATGTAGAACTTCGAAAATATTTCAACCGTATACGACAGCGGCAGCTACGAACTTTCTGCTTTCTGTTATCTTCATTACACTTCTCTAATATTGGATCTGCATAAAGTTAAAATAATATATTGCTAATTATTAGATGTTTACTCTGTAGCAAATATTATTAAAAGCAAGAATCACAAAGAAAATTAAGTAAGTATATTTCGTTACGNTTAGATGTTTACTCTGTAGCAAATATTATTAAAAGCAAGAATCACAAAGAAAATTAAGTAAGTATATTTCGTTACGGCAATTCGAATGTTACTTTCGATTCCAAATTACACTTGCCTCACCCGATCAAGTTCACAATTCACAGTTTCGAAAGTTCGGGCGTGTCACAGTTTAGNTAGATGTTTACTCTGTAGCAAATATTATTAAAAGCAAGAATCACAAAGAAAATTAAGTAAGTATATTTCGTTACGACAATACGAATGTTACTTTCAATTCCAAATTACACTTGCCTCACCCGATCAAGTTCACAATTCACAGTTTCGAAAGTTCGGGCGTGTCACAGTTTAGAAAGTTCGCGTAGGTCATAGTTTGCCATAATTGTTGTAATTTTACAAACAGTCATACTATGCATGCACTTATTCCTCATTAATTTTTGCATATAAAATATAGTTAATGGATATGTTTTCTAGATTTTAAACATTTTAATTCATTACTAATTATAGCAACAATGTTATCTGTTTGCGTTTGATGAGTAATGCAATATATACAGACCACATGTACTATGTTTTTGCATCCTGTCCGTGACTTTTTCCATTCTGACCTGGCGTCCACAATTGTTTATAAAACACACAGGAAAATTATTTTTGGCCGGCGCTGTACACTGATGAGGGACGAGGCTCAGTACCCAAGGATNAATTATAGCAACAATGTTATCTGTTTGCGTTTGATGAGTAATGCAATATATACAGACCACATGTACTATGTTTTTGCATCCTGTCCGTGACTTTTTCCATTCTGACCTGGCGTCCACAATTGTTTATAAAACACACAGGAAAATTATTTTTGGCCGGCGCTGTACACTGATGAGGGACGAGGCTCAGTACCCAAGGATCGTCTGTGTGCGTAAATGATTCNTATTTTTGGCCGGCGCTGTACACTGATGAGGGACGAGGCTCAGTACCCAAGGATCGTCTGTGTGCGTAAATGATTCGTAAACCGTGGAGCGTACTACTAGTCTAGGTTGTAAATTTTCATACTGCTTTACCCGAACACGAAGCCCACAGTTCATTGGTTGTGATAACTAAACAACTGTCATTTAGACTGCGGCATTCATTAAATATTTTTTGTTTGTAACACCTGAAACTGTGTATTTATATTGGTCTTAAAAGATTCAATTTATGTTACATAACCTGAAAAAGACTTTTTAATTTGCTTGTACAACCCCAAGAAATCCAGCATGTATTCATATCGCTACCAGACTTCGGTTCAGAAATATCAAACCCGAACAGTAGCTTATGTTCTGAAATGAAACGAATGTCTAATTAATAGAGCTCTTGTTCAGTATTTAATTATCGGTATAGTGCTTGTAGTCTTATATTATTTGCTTTTAAGTTGCATGGCTAATGCATTTTGTAAAAAACATTCAATGGAATGTAGCTTCTATAAAATGTTAAAACATTAGGTTTAATCGTAGAATAATAATAGTATAAAGTAAAGAACCCTAAAAGATACAGATTATAACTAACAATTCCATTGAAATACGTAACTGCCAGCAATTTAATTATTCATCGATTACTCTTAATAGGTGTGTGGAGAAAAAAACATATTTTTCTATAGCTATTGGTTATGTTAATTAAAAGTAATGCTCGAATTGTGGTTTTCATTTAAAATTCACTTATTTCCATTGCATATCAATTAATTAACTATTATCCAGTTAGTGTTTAGAGTGACACCGAGTGTTATCTATTTGGCTACTCTACCAGTTTTTGTCTTAACCCAACGAAATAAATGATAAATATTTTAACATGTTGTGGGCGAAAATGAGTCACAATGTAGTTTTTATAGAATAATAACTTGGAATAGTAGTAAATTTACAAAATTAAATCAGTTATATTTATCAGACATTCAGTAGAAAAATATTGATTTTGTGAATGTAAAACTTCANAATTTACAAAATTAAATCAGTTATATTTATCAGACATTCAGTAGAAAAATATTGATTTTGTGAATGTAAAACTTCTGGACATACCGTAAAGTTTATGAGATTAATTTGTTGTTGATCAGTGTAGTTTACTAAAAAGCCAACTGTATGTACAAAATGTTTCACAAAACATACTCGTACGTTAATGGCTACATTGTAGCGCAATAAAGCACATACTTTCGGGAGGTTACACATTTTTAAAGCCCAATGAATAATTTATAATAACCCTGTCTTTCAAGACACGTGTCTAAAGCAAAACAATGCAGGAACTTTTGAGTAATGGGTACTCTTTTGATACATTTATATATTGTTACCCAAAAATATAACATGTTAGTACAATAGAACCTTACTAAAATGACCCGTCACAGATTCCAGGAATAATTTTGCTATGGCGGGAAGGTAGTTACAGATTTTTNAATTTACAAAATTAAATCAGTTATATTTATCAGACATTCAGTAGAAAAATATTGATTTTGTGAATGTAAAACTTCAGGACATACCGTAAAGTTTATGATATTAATTTGTTGTTGATCAGTGTAGTTTACTAAAAAGCCAACTCTATGTACAAAATGTTTCACAAAACATACTCGTACGTTAATGGCTACATTGTAGCGCAATAAAGCACATACTTTCTGGAGGTTACACATTTTTAAAGCCCAATGAATAATTTATAATAACCCTGTCTTTCAAGACACGTGTCTAAAGCAAAACAATGCAGGAACTTTTGAGTAATGGGTACTCTTTTGATACATTTATATATTGTTACCCAAAAATATAACATGTTAGTACAGTAGAACCTTACTAAAATGACCCGTCACAGATTCCAGGAATAATTTTGCTATGGCGGGAAGGTAGTTACAGATTTTTNTAGAACCTTACTAAAATGACCCGTCACAGATTCCAGGAATAATTTTGCTATGGCGGGAAGGTAGTTACAGATTTTTTTTGGGGAAATTTTGAACCAATTTTGACCCACCCCACACCCCTATACATAAAAATTTGCAATTTTTTACATGAAGTCCATACTCAATTGCTTCTAGTACAAAAGTTATGCTTTTTTATTTACATATGCCTACACTTATTTAGGTAGCCCATGTTCTGGGGGAAAAAAATACCCTAGAGGCTTTCCTTGTCACCCTAAATGTTAAATACATCAAGTGGCGCAAAATTTTACCAATCAAGTCCATGTTCAACCATCTCTAGTGCAAAAATTACATTTTTTCCGATTAAATATACATTTATTTCAATAGACATACATCTTTTTTAAAAAAAATGACACCCTGGAGGTGTATAGTGAGCCTNTTTTTTAAAAAAAATGACACCCTGGAGGTGTATAGTGAGCCTTCCCTTTCCTCTCAAATGTTAAAAATATTGAGCTGCCCAAGGTTTTGCCAATAATTATAAATCATTGTGCAATTGTCTCTAGTGCGAAAATTATAAATTCTTTTGATCAAACATATAGTTATTTTAATAGGTAGAAGTCTTTAAAATGAATGATAACCTAGAGGCATATACTTACTTTACCTTGTCTCCCAAAATGTTAAACAACATTGAGCGGTACAAGGTTTTACCGATCATTGTTAAGTCTATGTTCAATTATCTCTGGCGTTAAATCAACATGACTTTAGCAGAAAATTTTTAATTGAATTCAATATTCAGATGTCTTGCAACTAAAATTATACCCCAGACATGTTTATATTTTGTGCAAAAATGTTATTTTGCATTTTAAATTATTATTTTACAATATTAGGTTGATGTAAGACCACAAAGAGATAGATATGAGTGATTGTCATTAGGTGTAATTTTTCTAGCCCTGTTGAAGTTGTCAAGAATAATCAACACTGAGGAGAATCATATTGGCACAGTTTGTTTGCCAAAACCAGGGGTTGCCTTCCCCACATCACTTCTTTGCATGGCAACAGGGTGGGGCCATTCCAGAGTGAAAGGGTCTCTGGTTGCCCGCTTGCTGGAAGCCAGAATCCCACTGCACAACAATTCCGTGTGCCAAGCAAAGTATGGGATATGGGTGGCAATCAGAGCTGGACATATCTGTGCTGGCCAAACTGATGGTTCTACTGGAACATGTGTGGTAAGCAAAAAATACTTCATTCTGGCCCAATTTGGCTTGGTTAAGGTCTTTATAAATATGTAGGACAGTTGGTAGGTTCAGCAAATTAATTTATGTCTTACAATGCTTTCACTTGGATCAGATACACCATATGAAAGCCAGACTTGGAACTTTCAATCAAAACAAATTCACTTCATGATGACTCTATTGCCACAACAATTTGTAATCCTCAAGTGAAACTGTCTACCATCCTAATTAGAAATAGTCCTCATACACGACTAGGAAGACATAGCATTTGTAGAGTTTCTGATTTTCCTTCTGCATGCCTTTTGTGTAGAAGCCATTTTGATTTCTCTTCCTCACTGCCCTCCAAAGTTCTGCTTAGCCCCATAAGACAAGCTCCTCTGCATAATTTTTTACATTGTTGTTTTTAAAATTAATTTTATTGAGGTGCTCAGTGACTATGAAAGTAGGGCTGTGTACTTTAAATAAGTTTACAGAAGTTGAACTATGCTGGTATCTTTAGCTATTGAAAAGTCAATAATTAAATTATAAAATTACAATTCGTAAAGTTGTCTGCACTGGAATATGAAGGAAAATGTTCCACATACAGCCATGGCTTGCAAAAAGCTAAACACAGTAACATACATACAAAAAAGTATGGGTATACAACAAGAATTTTATTTAGAGTATTTTGCTTTGTTTTGCTTGCTCCCACGTTNTACATACAAAAAAGTATGGGTATACAACAAGAATTTTATTTAGAGTATTTTGCTTTGTTTTGCTTGCTCCCACGTTTATTTTCCTTATGCACTCTTATCACATATGGTTCTCTGCAGCTTCAGGTCTACAAAACGCTGACCAGCTATAAAAACTACGAAGAACAACATGTGCCATACGTGGGTTAACTTACTTGGGGATACTTATTAAATATGGGTATATTCAATACAGACACACAATCAAAGTCCTTTAGTTTAGATTGAATGTAGAAGTATCATAAAAGAGGCTAATGCAACTGACACAAATATATTACACACACTAAGTGGGTTTTATTTCAGTTGAGTGGAATTACTCATGTAAATGGGCTCAACTGAAGTACAAAAAAATGTATGAAAATATTTATGTATACAATAATAGGGGTAAAATCTAACATAATCACATATTTGCTCTCACATAGCTGGTTGCTGAAGCATCTCCCCTCACTTTGTGATGACTAAGTTGTTACTCCCACATTCCTTACTACACCCTGCTGAACATTGATTTGTTTATACACCTTATCTTGTGAATAGACACAAACTGGGTGGTATACTGGTCTGCAGTTACCCTTGCACTTTCTCTCCACAGATTCTCATAATTATTCCCGCGATGTGAAANTGGGTGGTATACTGGTCTGCAGTTACCCTTGCACTTTCTCTCCACAGATTCTCATAATTATTCCCGCGATGTGAAAACTCCTCTGGACACACTTTGCCTCTGGAATACCTTGCTATCTGGTGGTGGGTTGTCATTTTCCTTCCCCTCTTGCCGTGCGTATGCGCCAACAGGCCAACTGTTTGCAGCGCCATCCCACACTCGGGCACCTGCAGTGGTCATATCAGGGAACAGACGGCACCCACAATCATGCGAGCTTCGATGAGAAAACACCACAGAGACCAAATTTAAGGCTGTTAGACCCAAAAATTATGACTAATTACTATACCTGTGTATAGGTACCATATAAATTAGCTTTTGTGCCAATAGGCACATATAAATTAGCATATAAATTTAGAGATACAGCTACTCAAAGTTGTGTTTTTTTTACACTTCTGACAGCATAGATCTGGACAACCAGTTAATCAAATTGTGTAATTTTTGGGGTGACACAAGTGCATTGTGTAAACTATTGACTTATACAATTTAAAATGCTCAAACATTTATCAGTTCAAAATTTGCATTATCATAGAATCGGTAATTTTAATATGCATGTAAAAACTAAAATAAATAGTTTATGAAAACAGTAATATGCTCATTAAGTAACTACACCCATGTACTTTCACAATGAATTAAAAAACCAGTTTTCGTAGTATTAAAATTAATTTAAGCTACAAGAAGAATGCAAATTTTCTAGGTGCCTAGAATTCCAAATGGGGTTAAATTTCATGGACAGACCTGAAGACAGTAAACATTAATTTCATGCAAGTCAAGACGAAGCTAATCACTTTTCATGTAATGTGCTTATTTGTTAGATATGTTTCAAGTGCGTTACTTAGTAAATTCCATTCTGAACCATTTACTATTTCTCATTTTAAATTAATTATTATAATTTTCAGTTGCGAAATTTCTTTGATTTCATTTATAATTTTTCGCATGCATCATTTTCCATCTATTTCAATAGAAACAAACTTATTCTTAGATTATATATATATATATATATGTGTATTTTGTGTAGTTTGAATGCAGTTAGTTATGCTTATTTTTCAGTGTCTTCTCATACAAAGGGTATGAAAATGGTTTTGTCTTGGTAATTTGTTTTATTTTGGCAGTTTTTTTAATATATATTCTTCAAGGGTAATTAATTTGTGTACATCTGAACCTAGTGTTGAATTACTATTTCACTACAGTAACTTACCTTAGTTGAATCAAATAAATTCATTCAGAATAATTTTCATTTTGCACAGAAAACATTTCACGTAAAGAATNGTAGTTTGAATGCAGTTAGTTATGCTTATTTTTCAGTGTCTTCTCATACAAAGGGTATGAAAATGGTTTTGTCTTTGTAATTTGTTTTATTTTGGCAGTTTTTTTAATATATATTCTTCAAGGGTAATTAATTTGTGTACATCTGAACCTAGTGTTGAATTACTATTTCACTACAGTAACACTTACCTTAGTTGAATCAAATAAATTCATTCAGAATAATTTTCATTTTGCACAGAAAACATTTCACGTAAAGAATTTTATTTAAAAGGGGGTTTTCTTTTGCTTTGTCGGCGTCATCAAAGAAGCCGCTGGTCTTTTGAGGTAAGAGAAAGTAGGGAGCGTTTTTCAAGTCTCCTTTGCATTACACACACATTCTACCATAGCCTAGAAACAATACAAAATTATCTCTTTAAGATTTCATATATAGTAATTATTTTTCATACATACATATTAATCTTGTAACTTTAACGAGGTCACAGAGTAGACAATTATAATATTCACGAATTGACGTGTTAACCGAGATGGTCGCTTTACATTCCAGTAATCATCTTACTCCATCAACCTCTAGGCGTAGATAAGAAGTGAAAAGCAATTTCTATTGTGAAAAGGAATTGTTTTCCTCTTGATGGGAGAACAGTGTTACCTCAAATATGTTCGAGAATCAGGCTGTCGGTGCACAATGTATTGATAAACCTTGTGAAATCATACATGTGTGCCATATGTCACTGAGGATACACTGCCTGTGTTGACATATGTGGTGTAATCACTAAAGAAGTGAGACAGCCGATGTTTCAGAACAGTAGCCATAGAGGACTCTACAAATGTAAGAGAGAGGACTGTATGTCACGCGCTTGGTCACGGGCCTAGCCTTCTAGAACGTTTGGGGTGAGGGTTCACGCCCAGAGAGACATATAAATAGGGGTACTTCGTGCGCTCGAGGGAGACAGGATGGTTTATGAGAGATACATTATGAATGGTAGTCTATATCTGTGATGTAAATTTGTTCTTTTCATCATAATACAGAACTTTGTCTGGATATTCGTCGTGTCTATCAATAATTTACCTCCTACCCATACTCCAGGTCAACCTTTACTCAAAGGCTTCATCTGTTCGGCTAACCTGTGTGTACTCCAGGTGTGGCCGAAACTATACCGCTCAACACTAATTACAAAGTAAAGACCTTTGTGTTTACACATTACACAAAGGGTAACTTATTAAATACAATACATTTTACAATAATATGCATTTTCTTTATTTGTTACATGTATTATCAATCTGATTTTTAAGTTGTACTGGACTTGTACGCAGCGTGGTATAACTTCTCATTTGAATTTAGCGGGTGTTCTTAGGTTCTTCTTTCAGTACCCTAGCATTAAAATACCTATCTTCGAACAAACATTTTTGTCACGACCAACATTAACAATGGTAGAATGCAAGCTTGCTTTACATTTGTGACATCAGGGCATATTCATGTGGAAAAGNCCTAGCATTAAAATACCTATCTTCGAACAAACATTTTTCACGACCAACATTAACAATGGTAGAATGCAAGCTTGCTTTACATTTGTGACATCAGGGCATATTCATGTGGAAAAGGGCGTTTTGGAAGACGCACAAAACGGGGTAGTTTCACGTCCATGCCACTTTCCGGTGTGTCATATACAATTTTCTTAGGAGGGAAATGTGACGGACTTGCTGTTAGGCGGAGATTGGCTGTTTTGGAAAGACATTTAAAGCGGGAGGCTGGATGCCACACACAAAATACATTTTGAAAAAGTAAATGTTCATTAAATTCTTGTAAATGGTTGAAAAGTGTGTTTGTGGTAACATATTGAATAGATGTGTGTGAAGGAAATATGAGTCGTGGTTATTTTTAACCAGCTGGTGTAACCAATGATCCAACTGTAGGTGGCTCTGGATGCACGCATCAAAGTGGTGCAGCAGGAGGGAGAAGGGATGAGGAAGGGAGCCTCATGTGGCAATCTGGCAGGGTATTCATGGAGCACCTGGCCGAGGAGCATGGGAAAAAGTGAGGTAAAAGGGGCATGGGCAACCAACACGAGAAGTGCCGTCAAGAGTTTCAGTAGTTGTAGGTACTTATTATTCAATTGCAGCTCAAAAATTTAAACAATGTTGAAAAGATATAGTAAAAATACCCTTTGTTTTCTCTCTCTCAAATTCAATCGGATTGGAACAACCAAGCTATGGGCGCCGTTATGGCTTCTGGTCTTGCCCTCAAAATGGTTGCACCTATTATCACTAATATTTCTAAGCAAATGGTTATGCCTGAAAATATTAGGCAATATATTTTTATGAGGAATTTTTTGCACCTATGTTTTCTTTTGTGTAAATGTAGTTTTTCCCCAGTAAAGTTGGTGTTTATAATAAGTGACGTAAAATCAACATGATTTTTAAACAAAATATGAATTTAACTCCATAGGCAGCATCTTCCGAATAAAATGATATTCCCAGAAGCGTATACTTGACCTCCATGTGTCACCAAAAATTGTTTGAACAACGAGCCACTTATATTACCAAACGTTAAGTCCATTTGCAGTAGCTCATTGTGGGGAGAACGAAGGATTTATATTAAGTAAATTTATTATACACACATCTTCTGAATAAACTTATATCCTGTAAAGGCCTATTTGACACTAGTTATCATCAATTAATGCGTAAGCAACGAGCCCGAGTGCAATGCAACACACAACAGGCGTAAGTGTACGAAGAAATCAGAGGATGTGGTTTTAAATAATTCATTACCGAAGAACGAAAAAAAAATTAAAATAATTATTAAAGTAGTTAGAAAATTAGAGTACTGGGACACAGGAGTAAGGTAGAAGGAGGATATAGGAGTCCATGGCATCTGGCAGAGGACCGACAGTGGCATCTGGCAGTGGACCAGTGAACGGCCATTCCGCACCCCGACCTCCCAGTAGGCGGGGAAGAGGGATCATGCCCTCTCAACGCAGACATGACCAGCATTTACAGAAATTGACCAAATCCGTTGCCCCGACATGTTTATCAGGCCGCACCGAACGTAGCCCCGATCTTATTTACAAGATCGTATCGAGCATGTCCTACCACAAGGCCTGAGATCCTAGCACT
>NQII01000477.1:791013-805988 GCA_002778355.1 Clitarchus hookeri
GCGGAGTCCCTCTGAAAATTGGTGGGTACCGTCATCATAGTCCGGTTTTGTACCCTGGTATTTCGTCACCGAGAGCCGAACTCGCCACACCGCCCATAGGGTTCACCCTGCTGACGTGAGACACGCGTCCTTTGCAATACATATAATTTCATCACCAGGAAATTCCTGTTTTGGGCCCCAATGGCCTGAATGCCAAGAGGTCCAACACCTCACCAAGTGGTTGGGCCTAGGTACTAACTATCGGCCCAAGCCATCACGGCAGATACCCCTATACAGCCGCTAGGAAGCTGATTCCCATAGGCCCCATTCATTTAAACAGGGGTGGCGCAAGAAGCCTTGGGTTGCCATGGATGTTGAGAGGCTATAAGAGACGCATCACCCATCCTTTCCGGGAATCGGTACGGAGACTGGGCTCGGTTACTATAGCATAGTACTGCCACACCGCCTCAAGTGTCCAGCCTCCTTCCTCCCACAGGANGAATCGATACGGAGACTGGGCTTGGTTACTATAGCATAGTACTGCCACACCGCCTCAAGTGTCCAGCCTCCTTCCTCCCACAGGAGTGACCATATGATCCTCCCCCCTGTCTTTGGATACAGCGCAAAACACGTTCACTTTGGGGGAAGCGCGCTCGTGTTCGGTGGTTTCATGTGGAGGCTCTTTGCCCCATATCTTCACGTTGTGCCGGTTCACCTTACCATTTGTATGGAACGTCGCTTCATCACTAAAAACTAGCTTATACATGAAGGCATCGTCTACCTCGTTCTGGGCAAGAACGAACGCGGATAAATCACGTCTCAGGTCTTTAACCCTTTCGATAAGATCCTGTACAAGCTGTTAGCTGTATGGTTTGTACAGCTCTCGCTTTCGCAACACTTTCCATGCNGGTTTCATGTGGAGGCTCTTTGCCCCATATCTTCACGTTGTGCCGGTTCACCTTACCATTTGTATGGAACGTCGCCTCATCACTAAAAACTAGCTTAGACATGAAGGCATCGTCTACCTCGTTCTGGGCAAGAACGAACGCGCATAAATCACGTCTCAGGTCTTTATCCCTTTCGATAAGATCCTGTACAAGCTGTTAGCTGTATGGTTTGTACAGCTCTCGCTTCCGCAACACTTTCCATGCNCCCTTTCGATAAGATCCTGTACAAGCTGTTAGCTGTATGGTTTGTACAGCTCTCGCTTCCGCAACACTTTCCATGCCGTCGATAGAGGGATTTGCATTTTCCGGCTAGCTTGTCGAGTTGATTTTCTCGGACTGCGAACGAACGCTTTTTGAATCCGTTGCACATTCTCTTCGAACATATGCGGCCGCCCGGAACTTTTGCCTTTGCAAAGGCACCCTGTGCCATGGAACTGACGAAACCAATGAACGATACTCCACCTTTCGGGAGGACGACGTCCGTATTTGCGACGGAATTCACGTTGAACAGTCGTAACCTATTCACATTTAGCAAACTGAANACGACGTCCGTATTTGCGACGGAATTCACGTTGAACAGTCGTAACCTATTCACATTTAGCAAACTGAATAACACATAACGCCTTCTGTTGTTCCATCACCATCGTGATGCGGACTAACACACAACACATGCTCATAGTGCGATGACAGACGCACCCAGTGTCATCTCTTGACACATAAAGGAAACATCAGACCATCCCCTTCACATTGACGTGTCGAATTCGAGATCGCTACCCCCTCACCAACTCAAACCGAGAGTTAACGAACGCCATNTCCCCTTCACATTGACGTGTCGAATTCGAGATCGCTACCCCCTCACCAACTCAAACCGAGAGTTAACGAACGCCATCCAAACCGTAACACCTGACATGCTGACAAGAGCATGGAACGAGTTTGATTATTGCGTAGATGTCGTTCGGACCGCTCATGCTGGTCACATTGAATATTTATGAATGTATGGTAAACAAACTTCTCGGTTCCACAGTTCATTTGATTGGCCAATCAAGGCTGTATGTTGATTGGTTTTAATATTATAAGCCTTCAAAGATGGGGTATTCTTTTATACTCATCCTGTAGTATGTAACATTTATTTCCCATGCACTTATAAAAAAGATATCTTTATACTTGTAAAAATGAATCATTGNATCCTGTAGTATGTAACATTTATTTCCCATGCACTTATAAAAAAGATATCTTTATACTTGTAAAAATGAATCATTGTCAGTAAAAGGTCATTTTACTTTTTTTATGTATGAATAAAAGGGTAATTTTATCTTAGAAATAAAATGCACTAAGTAATTTTAAAGTCAAATTTAATTTAATCAATTACTTATTACAAATATATATTCTTGAACAATAAAGCATNCACTAAGTAATTTTAAAGTCAAATTTAATTTAATCAATTACTTATTACAAATATATATTCTTGAACAATAAAGCATTTAATAATTTCTTCAACGATGGTGTTCTTCGGGTGAAATTCCTGTGTTGTCCTGACCATTACTCCACACATGCACTTGGACCCTTGCACGAGGCCTAAAACCAAGCTCATGCATACAGTTCCCCAGACGTTGGAACCGGGTCTACACAACATACACTTGCAGAGGCACTATGTAGATTTATCTTTTCCTTTATACGTAATTTTAAATAAAATTATTTAAAATACCACAGTTTTATTTTTTTTAACCTTTCTCGACTACATTGCAAGTGCATATAACGTAGGTGGTTTACAAAGTCAATGACATGAAAATCACAACAACTAAAAAAAAGAATCAAATCAGACAAAGGAATGCACAGAAAGACTACAACCAAAGAAGAAGAGTAAAGTAGATAGATTAAGGGGAAAAGAGGAATTAGAAATTGCGCATAAATGAAGAATAAAAGCAAGTACGATATTACCACCAGTAATTTCAGTGCATAGGTGACTGACAATAATACCATTTAACATTCACAACTGAGGATAAGTGTTAAAACATCCCAGGAAATAGCTATAAATCCCAGGTCGAANAGTGTTAAAACATCCCAGGAAATAGCTATAAATCCCAGGTCGAAAACTAAACATAGCTGACAAATCCTTGTATATGAGAAAAATTGTGGAAGTGGCATACAGATAAAAATAAACAATGCTCCAGGATATATTGGCCACACGACTGACGAGATGATACCTTGCGCGGGCTACAGTGTGTCACCAGTTATCAGCAACACACGTGACCAGACGATGCACTGCACAGGATACAGTGTGAGAAACATATAGATGCTGGTATGGATTTACCATACGTTATACTCCCACGAGACGACATTTTTCGAGCCCTGCCAACAGATTGTGGACTGCACATTTATATGCGACCAAGCGGCCGAGTTCTCTCAAAGAAGTCATTGCATTTGCCAAAAATCAAGACATAAATCCCTTGCATGCTCCAGACTGTATGGTGACCTGTCCCATAAGTCATCAGTCGCAACCGACATTTAATCTGGAGACAAGTCACCAGCTACGGTGAGTGCAAAGTTCCAAAACTATCCAGCCCCAGCAGCAAGTTTAAGACTGTCAACGTGAGCGAACCTGTAACCTCTCACAGAAAGAATCCGGCGCTTTCATCCGTACCAGATTTGAACAAGGATTTAGATAAACAGATTTGCCAGTACTAATATCATGTGTATAAGAGACCATTTTTTAAAGATGTATCAAATGCATTTTAAGGAAAATGCAATATATATATATATATATTGACACATAAAGGAAACATCACGCCGTCCCCTTCACATGGATGTGTCGAATGCGAGATCGCTACCCCCTGACCACCTCAAGCCGAGAGTTACGAATGTCATCCAAACCATAACAACCGGTCATGCTAACGAGAGCTGTCCTGATATGTATATATATATAAATCGTGTATGTAGTGCAAGAAAAAGTTGTTTTCGTAAAAGAAAAAAAATTGCTACGTTACCTGACACAAAAAATTACTGCACTTATTCTGGGAAAGAGAAAAAAAAATTAAACTTTAATTGGATAAAATGTTATGTATGTTTGGAGCAAATTTGTAATGGTGTGTCTGTGTATAAATTTCACGTCAATGTCTCTTTATATACTATTTTACGATTGTATTTCTGTATTACTTATAAGTGCATGCAGGGAAGATGTAAACTGTAACTTATAATACAATAAAAAATGTGAAAATGATAACATGTTTCATTTCCAAGAAAATCTCCGTGTTTGGTAACTAAAACATTGTATCTTGACTGTGCAGATAAATTGTATTTACCTATATGGTAAGCGATTACTTTCAAAACTTATATTTTTTTTTCTAAACAAGTAAAACAAATAATATTAGTAGTTCACATATTTTGAAATGAAAACGAAATACATTAAATGTTTAATTTCCTCTAAGGAAGTATATCTTAACTGTTAAGAAAATTATATCTAAAGATATTCAACTACATGGAAACAGAATTTGAAACTTACAAAAGTGATACTCAGTCTAGCAAATTAAATTGTAAAGATGAATATGAAACAGGTCAAAAGAAGTACTCATGTGTAAAATCATATTTGTTAGCAGACTGTTTTCTATGCTAATAAAATATATTAATGAAAAGGAAAATAATTATTTGCGGGTAACATATTTTAAAAACAAACCAAAATTAAATAAAACTTGAATATTCAGTCTAGAAAAATTGCATATAAAGTTGTATTGAAACATTACAAACGCGAATAAAGTAAATTCGCCAGATAACTTCTTTTTTGCATACCTAAAAGGAAATATACTTTGCTTTGATAAGCCTCATTCGCAATGATAGAACAAATTAGTAAATACATATTATTCAAATGTATCATATTAAANGGAAATATACTTTGCTTTGATAAGCCTCATTCGCAATGATAGAACAAATTAGTAAATACATATTATTCAAATGTATTAAATTTATAACCAATGCTCTAATTTTTTTATCTATTATTAATAAAAATAAGGTACAGTAGAGGCATGACTATTCAAGATGCGAGNAACCAATGCTCTAATTTTTTTATCTATTATTAATAAAAATAAGGTACAGTAGAGGCATGACTATTCAAGATGCGAGGAAATATACAATAAGTGTGGTATAACAACTCTTGTTGGGAAGGATGGTTTACTCATAAAATAAAACAGATCAGCAATGAGATGTCTTATATGCATAACCATGCCAAGTAATCTTTTAATTTAGCTACTATAATAATTTGCTTTATACTTTGTCTAAGGATTCGTATTTTCAAAGAGAATTCTAATATTATGTCAGAAAACGTGATTATGAGGCAATCATCAGCACCATATTGAATTTTATAAGCATAGATTGTGAACGTAAATATACCATGTGGTATATAGATTCGGGCTCGTGTTTTCGAGCAGAATGCTAATTTTAACCCATAAACTTTGATTATTCGCATGTGTTCGTTGCCTTATTGACTTTAGTAGGCATAGGCATGATCTTAGGTTTTTTGAAGTAATTTCGTAATAAGCCTGAGCCACTAATACAGAACAGTACAGCCTTACCTCAGGTCGTGTTTTAAGTGCATTATGTATATGTTGGACACGCACGAACTTATAGGCACAGCTGGACAACATTCAACGAGTGCTGGATTTAGACACATGGAAAGTCTCACCAAGATGAAATTTGAATTATGCCTTTTTATGAGCATAAATTGGCACCATTTTCTATCCCTCTAAGTTATGGCAATGACATTCAATTCTGCATTAAGCTCCTTATAAGCATAGCGGACTACCATTTTGCATCCATTGAAGCTATAGTCATCAAATTCATATAATAGGTACTGCTCATGACCTAGACGAAAATGTCATTGCCCATTATGCACTTGGCCTTCTTATAAACATATTTGGCTGCCATTTTCCATCAATTGTAGCTATGGAAATCATAGATACCACTCGTGACCTATATGAAGGTGATAATGCANCCTTCTTATAAACATATTTGGCTGCCATTTTCCATCAATTGTAGCTATGGAAATCATAGATACCACTCGTGACCTAGATGAAGGTGATAATGCAAGTTATGCCTCAAGCCTTCTTATCATAGTTGGCCGCCATTTTCGAACCATTTAAGTTATAGCTGTCAAATATGTATCACAGGAACAGCTCCTGAAATCAATCAAGGTGAAATGGTCAGTTATGCCTCAAATCTCCTTATAAGCATTCTTATAAGCCAGTCTACACCCATTCAAGATATAGTCAACAAATTCACATCGCAAATATTACTCCTGACTTCTATCAAGGTGATGTGGACTCTTAAGCCATAAGCCTTCCTTGAGAGGTGTTTAAAGTTAGCTATAGCACATTACATGTCTACAACCATGTTCATTTGGAAGAAACTTGCGAATAATATGTTGAGCACCCATACGAATTCAAACACATATTGTGTGTTGTATTTTCAGTACAGTATTTTTTTTAAAATTCGAATATGAAGACAGAATCGTAGATTACTTGCATACCTATATCAGTTTCCACATTGTATTAAAGACGAATACCTAAAATGTAGTGACAAGTTTTACAGACATAAGTATGGTGCATGATCTTGCCTCGCTCGCAAATATTTTCAAAACTTTGACGCTCCCCGCATCCATGTATTTTGGCCGTCAGAACACACGCGCTAGCGAAGCCTGCAGGCGGTCAACACCAATAAATATTAAGGGTGGCGGACGTGTCCAAAAAGGATCCCGCGCCTCACAGCTGCAAAGACGGGCCACCCAAGTTTTCTGCACGTGCAGACGGCATCCGGAGGCAACGGAAGGCACCAGGGCGCGAACACAGCTGCACTGGGCAGCTGCCCCAAGATACGCCGAGGTCCCACGACCCCGGGCTTCGCCGCAATAAACCAAGAAAAGCTTTTAGCGGGTGTACGAGAAGAATAGCAGCATATCCGGGGACAAGGGATGGACCAGTGTGGGCACTGATCCAAAGACCACCCGCCAAGTAAGCACGTGCAGAACGAGACAATGAAACGGCCATACCAGAACCGAAGGTCCATGCTGGGCAGCCCGAGCCCCAGACACGTGTTTTTATTACTCAGGGAGACGCCACGAGATTCCCGGACCACGTGCAGACGAGGCAGTTTGAATATGGCGAGGGAGGCTACAAAACGAGAGGAGTCCGAGGAAACAAGGCAGTCAGCGGACGGGCGTCGACGAGCGCGGAGCGGGTCGCCAACGACGGGCAGCCGACGAGAGTCCGAAGACGCGGAGCGATTCCGGAAGAGCCAGCCGACATCAGACGCAGAGGCCTGCCAGTTCCAGTTCACCAGATCTCAACTGCAGGACCAGCTACCAGCACAACAGGACAGATAAGTACAGTCATCCAGCGTGTGTGAAGGACCCTGAGTAGTGTTCCGCGAGTGCTACGAATATCTAGAATCACCCAGCAAGTACGAAGCAGATTATCCCCCCCCCCACGACGCGAACTATACGTAATCTACGTACAGGAACGGGAGGGAGTTGCCCCGAGAACTTGTGTGGCAATTAACTTGTTTTAAAGCAATAATAAAACTAGAGATTTTTCTTGAACTCTTAATCATTACAGTGTATTGATTTATTAGGAAATTGGACCTTTAGAGAACAGTGTCAATCACCTTCCTCCAAAACCACAGCTCTGGGAGTTGTCAACTTGTTCGAATACAATGTTATGTACAAATATTCATTTATAAATTAAATATTTTATTAGTTTTATTATTAAGTTTTAAAACTTAGAGACCTAAGTATACTGTGTTGCATGTCTACTGGGGCATAGGTTAAATGAATGATCAATTCTTGTTTGGAATTAGCAATNACCTAAGTATACTGTGTTGCATGTCTACTGGGGCATAGGTTAAATGAATGATCAATTCTTGTTTGGAATTAGCAATTATGTTCCCGTAATCCTCTGCAAAACCCAGCACCATGGCAAACCCATTTCCGGTCTACAAAAGAAATAATCCAGAACTTCTTTCTTTGTCGTGCCGTGACTTACGACGTGACGTATCACCAATTGGCATCGAACTGGCCTGTAGGCAGAAACTGAAGTGCTAAGTGCCCTAAAGTGTAAGCAGTAGTGCGCAGCATTTTCCAAACACATCAAACAACATCACCTCATTCACAGCTACAGTCAGGGGTGTGTTTTATTGTATTAATATCAATTGAACATGGCAACATACACCCCTTTGCCCAGGTGGACTCGTCCATTCCTTCAGGAGACAGCCACCTGGCAACACTGTAGCCAGTGAAATTCAAATCCATCAAAGGAAGTGAAGTACAGACACTTTTCACAAGAAAACGCAATAGTGTATTTAACGTTTATTCTAAAAGAGTGATTATGTTTTAAAAAAGGGAGATTGCCTATAAAGGCCTCCATACTTGCAACATGTAATTTAGTGCGGTGACACACCCTGTCAACTTCACAACATAAACTTTAACAGACATTTGTTAATCAATGGGGGAGTCACCTATGTCTTTCATTTAATTTATACAATTTTTCACCATTGCCATAATGTTACCTAGTGTTAATGTCATGTTTTTCCATTCGGCGTTTGACGCTGGTCTCGTCACTTGTGACGGAAGTCGATGTCACTCTGTTCCTCTGGAACACATAGGACGCTACACTCTTTGTAGTACCTCTTGCAATTTTCTATATATTTCAGGTGTACGAGACGGCCTACAGTCTCGTCATAAGGCGTAAATAGTGTTACACTACGTACATGAAAACATCATCTGTAAACTGATGGAGGCACCCAGGGCCCTCTGGGTCGTCGACCGAACGACCCACATCACTAACACTGCACTAAGTTATGGCGTCGGACAATTCTACACTCAACCAGCCCTGGTTCACCTCAACCATGTTATTATTCAACATTTATTTATTTTTGGTTTACTTTAAATATGTGACCTGCAAATTAGTATTTTCCTTTTCATTCATATATTTTATTCGCATAGAAAACAGTCTGCTAACAAATATGATTTTACACATGAGTACTTCTTTTGACCTGTTTCATATTCATCTTTACAATTTAATTTGCTAGACTGAGTATCACTTTTGTAAGTTTCAAATTCTGTTTCCATGTAGTTGAATATCTTTAGATATAATTTTCTTAACAGTTAAGATATACTTCCTTAAAGGAAATTAAACATTTAATGTATTTCGTTTTCATTTCAAAATATGTGAACTACTAATATTATTTGTTTTACTTGTTTAGAAAAAAAAATATAAGTTTTGAAAGTAATCGCTTACCATATAGGTAAATACAATTTATCTGCACAGTAAAAAGTGCAGTAATTTTTCGTGTCAGGTAAAGTAGCAATTTTTTTTTTTACGGAAGGAACTTTTTGTTGCACTACATACACTATATATATTTTTTGCATTTTCCAAAAAATGTATTTGATGCATCTTTAAAAACTGGTCTCTTTTACTCACGATATTAGTACTGACATGTATGTTCTTAAATGATTATTCAAATCTTGAACGGATGGAAGCGCCGGCTTCTTTCTGTGAGAGGTCACAGATTAGCTCAAGTTGACAGCCTTAAACTTGCTGTTGTGGCTGGATAATTTTGGAACTTTGCACTCACCGTAGCTGGTGACTGTCTCCAGATGAAATGCCAGTTGTGGCTGACGTGACGACTTGCTGCCAGATGGATTGGGGCAGGTCACCACACAGTCTGGAGCATGCAAGGGTTTTATGTTTTGATTATTGGTAAATACAATAACTTCTTCGAGAGAACTTGGAAGCTTGGTCGCATATAGAATGTGTAGCATTGTCCATACCATGTGCAGTCCACGATCCGTTGGCAGGCTCGAAAAATTTCGTCTCGTGGGAGTACAATGTGTGGTCATTCCATATCCCGTATCTATATTTTTCTCACAATTGATCGAAATGTCTAAATTTTAATAGTTGAATGTTACTGATTTTAAGACTTTTTTCTAGTAGCACACACTGTAGCCCGTGCAAGGCATCGTCTTGTCAGGTCACATGCTGATTACTGGTGGCATACTGTAGCCCGTGCAAGTATCATTTTGTCAGGTGTGACACCAATTTTTCGTGTATCATTATTTTAGTTTTATCTGATGTCACTACTATGTCACTTCCACAATTTTTCTCATGTACACTGAAGAGCCAAAAAAACTGGTACAACGGCCTAATATCGTGCAGGACCCCCCGAGCACGCAGAAGTGCTGCAAGACTACGTGGCATGGACTCGACTAATGTCTGAAGGTATGCAGGAGGCAATTCACACCATGAATCATGCAGGACAGTCCACAAATCCATAGAGGTGCGAAGTCGTGGAGATCTCTTCTGAACAGCATGTTGCAAGGCATCCCAGATATGCTCAATAATGTTCATGTCTGGTGATTTAGGTGGCCAATGGAAGTGTCTAAAGTCAGAAGAGTGTTCCTGGAGCCACTCGGTAGCAACTCTCGACGTGTGGGGTGTCGCATTGTCATGCTAGAATTGTCCAGATCCGTCGGAATGCACAATGGACATGAAAGGGTGCAGGTGATCGGACCAGATTCTTATGTATCTGTCACTAGTCAGAGTCGTGTCTAGACGTATCAGGGGTCCCATTTCACGCCAACTGCACACGTCCCATACCATGACAGAGCCTCCACCAGCTTGAACAGTCCCCTGTTGACATGTAGGGTCCATGGATTCATGAGGATGTCTCCATACCCTACACGTCCATCCGCCCAATAGAATTGAAAACGAGACTCGTCAGACCAGGCAATGTGTTTCCGGTCATCAACACTCCAATGGTGGTGTTGGCGGGCCCAGGCGAGGCGTAAATCTTTGTGTCGTGCAGTCAACAACGGTACACGAGTGGCCCTTCGGCTCCGAAAGCCCATATCAATGATGGTCCTTTGAATAGTTCGCACACTGGTACTTGTTGATGCCCCAGCATTGAAATCTGCACCAATTAGAGGAAGGGTTGCACGCTTGTCACATTTAATTATTCTCGTTAGTCGTCGTTTGTCCCGTTCGTTCACGATATTTTTCCGGCCGCAGCGATGTCAAAGATTTGATGTTTTACTTGATTCCCGATATTCACGGTATATTCGTGAAATGGTCGTACGCGAAAATCCAAATTGTATCGCTACCTCTCTCGTGCGCCGACTATAACACCACGTTCAAACTCATTAAAATTTTGATAACCTGCCATTGTAGGAGCAGTAACCGATCTAGCAACTTTTCCAGACACTTGTCTTATACACTGAGGCGACAAAAGTTATGGGATACCTCCTAATATCGTGTCGGACCTCCTTTTTCCCGGCGAAGTGCAGCAACTCAACGTGGCATGGACTCAACAAGTCGTTGGAAGTCCCCGGCAGAAATATCGAGCCATGCTGCTTCTATAGATGTCAATAATTGCGAAAGTGTTGCCAGTGCAGGATTCTGTGCACAAACTGGCCTCTCGATGATGTCCCATAAATGCTCGATTGGATTCATGTCGGGCGATCTTGGTGGCCAAATCATTCTCTGGAATTGTCCAGAATGTTCTTCAAACCAATGGCGCATTGTCATCCATAAAAAATCCATCGTTGTTTGGGTACATGAAGTCCATGAATGGCTGCAACTGGTCTTCAAGTAGCTGAACATAATCGTTTCCAGTCAATGATCGGTTCAGTTGGACCAGAGGACCCAGCCCATTCCATGTAAAAACAATCCACACCATTATGGAGCCACCACCAGCTTGCAAAGTTCCTTGTTGACAACTTGGGTCAATGGATTCGTGGGGTCGGNCCACACCATTATGGAGCCACCACCAGCTTGCAAAGTTCCTTGTTGACAACTTGGGTCAATGGATTCGTGGGGTCGGCGCCACACTCGAACCCTACCATCAGCTCTTACCAACTGAATAGCCCTGAGTAGACTGCAAGCCACGGTTTTCCAGTCGTCTAGGGTCCAACAGATATGGTCACGAGCCCAGGAGAAACGCTGCAGGCGATGTCGTGCTGTTTCATTTCCGTGAGCTCAGCCAGAAGACGACCGTATCGGGTCAAAAGCCAAATTTCGCCGCACTGTCCGAACGGACACGTTCGTCGTATGTCCCACATTGATTCCTGCGGTTATTTCACTAATATGTGAGCTGAGAAGACAGATAAAATGTGAGCTGTTGTACTACACTCAGCCATTTTTGGTAATTAAAAATAAGTTTAATTTTACTAAGTGTACTCACCAATATATCATGCATTTTCTGGGTCCATAACATGTTAGTTTTTGTAGTTTATTAACGAGTATATAAAAGAAAAACAAATTTAAAAGATTAGTTTATTTAAAATGTTTTACAGTGGAAAAATCCTCAGTCATGATAATTATTATTTCTTAAAGTAATTGTTTGTTTTTACCATAGAACAACACACTAATATATATCAAATGTTTGCACAAATACACATTTTCTTATTTAGTTTCTTCTTAGTGCAGTCCTAAGTGCTAGTATACAGAATTAATAATTATACATTCCAACATATGTATGTTTGTATGTCATAAAGCGAAGAACTTCTTTAATTTGTCCTTTTTAAACACCAAAACCAGTGACGGGGCTGAGCTCTGGCTGCTTGGTGCAGTACCAGAGAAACCCTCTGGCACACTCCGAGATCACCAGATAGAAACTCCAAATAGACAGAGGGTGACCTTGTCAAGAATAAATAATTCTGAAATATATTTCTGAAAGACATACACCTTAAATTTAAATGATGCTATAACAAATTTGTATGCAATGTTAATTTGATATTGCAGTGCAGGCTGTTCACAGTTAAATGAGCACTTCTGAAAGTCCTGCTTATTATGTTTACTTTTCTGCTTATTTTTCATTCTCCTGACATNTCACAGTTAAATGAGCACTTCTGAAAGTCCTGCTTATTATGTTTACTTTTCTGCTTATTTTTCATTCTCCTGACATATATATAATTAACAAGGCATGCACTCATTCACTTTATTTATGTATGGATTTTAAGTGAGACTGTGACAATGTTAGGGTTATTATTGTTATATTACTCATTTTGACAAATCAAACAGAAATTAACTATAATAAATACAATATCCACAATTAATATTACTGTGAGATATGGAAATGCTCTTCCTACATAGTAGTCCACGTTATTGGAAGCAATAAGTGTGTCCATTACACTTTATTTGCAGTTAGATGGANCATTGCCATAATGTTACCTAGTGTTAATGTCATGTTTTTCCATTCGGCGTTTGACGCTGGTCTCGTCACTTGTGACGGAAGTCGATGTCACTCTGTTCCTCTGGAACACATAGGACGCTACACTCTTTGTAGTACCTCTTGCAATTTTCTATATATTTCAGGTGTACGAGACGGCCTACAGTCTCGTCATAAGGCGTAAATAGTGTTACACTACGTACATGAAAACATCATCTGTAAACTGATGGAGGCACCCAGGGCCCTCTGGGTCGTCGACCGAACGACCCACATCACTAACACTGCACTAAGTTATGGCGTCGGACAATTCTACACTCAACCAGCCCTGGTTCACCTCAACCATGTTATTATTCAACATTTATTTATTTTTGGTTTACTTTAAATATGTGACCTGCAAATTAGTATTTTCCTTTTCATTCATATATTTTATTCGCATAGAAAACAGTCTGCTAACAAATATGATTTTACACATGAGTACTTCTTTTGACCTGTTTCATATTCATCTTTACAATTTAATTTGCTAGACTGAGTATCACTTTTGTAAGTTTCAAATTCTGTTTCCATGTAGTTGAATATCTTTATATATAATTTTCTTAACAGTTAAGATATACTTCCTTAAAGGAAATTAAACATTTAATGTATTTCGTTTTCATTTCAAAATATGTGCACTACTAATATTATTTGTTTTACTTGTTTAGAAAAAAAAATATAAGTTTTGAAAGTAATCGCTTACCATATAGGTAAATACAATTTATCTGCACAGAAAAAAGTGCAGTAATTTTTCGTGTCAGGTAAAGTAGCAATTTTTTTTTTTACGGAAGGAACTTTTTGTTGCACTACATACACTATATATATTTTTTGCATTTTCCAAAAAATGTATTNTTTTTTTTTACGGAAGGAACTTTTTGTTGCACTACATACACTATATATATTTTTTGCATTTTCCAAAAAATGTATTTGATGCATCTTTAAAAACTGGTCTCTTTTACTCACGATATAAGTACTGACATGTATGTTCTTAAATGATTATTCAAATCTTGAACGGATGGAAGCGCCGGCTTCTTTCTGTGAGAGGTCACAGATTAGCTCAAGTTGACAGCCTTAAACTTGCTGTTGTGGCTGGATAATTTTGGAACTTTGCACTCACCGTAGCTGGTGACTGTCTCCAGATGAAATGCCAGTTGTGGCTGACGTGACGACTTGCTGCCAGATGGATTGGGGCAGGTCACCACACAGTCTGGAGCATGCAAGGGTTTTATGTTTTGATTATTGGTAAATACAATAACTTCTTCGAGAGAACTTGGAAGCTTGGTCGCATATAGAATGTGTAACATTGTCCATACCATGTGCAGTCCACGATCCGTTGGCAGGCTCGAAAAATTTCGTCTCGTGGGAGTACAATGTGTGGTCATTCCATATCCCGTATCTATATTTTTCTCACAATTGATCGAAATGTCTAAATTTTAATAGTTGAATGTTACTGATTTTAAGACTTTTTTCTAGTAGCACACACTGTAGCCCGTGCAAGGCATCGTCTTGTCAGGTCACATGCTGATTACTGGTGGCATACTGTAGCCCGTGCAAGTATCATTTTGTCAGGTGTGACACCAATTTTTCGTGTATCATTATTTTAGTTTTATCTGATGTCACTACTATGTCACTTCCACAATTTTTCTCATGTACACTGAAGAGCCAAAAAAACTGGTACAACGGCCTAATATCGTGCAGGACCCCCCGAGCACGCAGAAGTGCTGCAAGACTACGTGGCATGGACTCGACTAATGTCTGAAGGTATGCAGGAGGCAATTCACACCATGAATCCTGCAGCGCAGTCCACAAATC
>NQII01000477.1:809043-846488 GCA_002778355.1 Clitarchus hookeri
CCCCCCCCCCTTCCTCCAAACATGAAAACTGAGCCGGAACAGCACATTTTGCTAACTGGGTGAAATAAGTCATGTTTACACGTATAATGTAAAAATTGTGGATTTTTATTGATGGAATGTGAACTTTAATACCAGGGTAATGTACTCTGAAGAAAAATAATACCCCAGTAATGCATAGAAGACTACTGAGCAAGTTAAAATCAACCAAAAAGGAGACTGCAATGTCATGCATTTGCCCAAGAGCCCCATTTCCTGTGAGGAAATGAGACATTTTATATTGTTTCCATTGATGAAATATAAATTAATTTCATAGGGTCAAAATTGTAACTCAAAAATGTTGTTACATTCCAGACCTCATGGCCAGAGTGTAAACAAGAGACATGATAGCAGGGGCGACACCATTATTTCTAACTACTGTAGTCTTCTGCTTACCAGCTCCGATGAAAATACACGCTCAAAACCCTCCTGCAATCCTTACCTGTTAACTGTAGGGGTAAATATTTTATTGTAAAGAAGTCATAAATGTTTATTATATTTTAAAAAAACAAAGACCAGATATTTAGTTATCATTTATATTAATTTACTTTACTTTTTTCATGTCGTACTCGTTATAGAAAACACTTCACATTGATTCACGGCAGACTTTTATCGCGAAGCACTTGCCAAGTCACGAAAATTGCACCGCCAAACTACTGCTTTATTTCGAACTGGGCTGACGAATGTTATGTCGGGTCATGCACACGCATACCACATGAGCTAGAGAGCCCGTCTCTAGCTGAGGCCTTGATGCCGCCTCACGCAGATCTTAAAAATTTGCATGTTTAAGTAAATTTTGCTTAAGATTAAATGTTCAAATGGTAAAAAAAAAAAAACTCTTTTGGGGCAGTCTAAAATCTGCACGAGGTAAGTTTGTTACACCCATTCACATCACTTTAAAAATTCTCACCAGGCAACTTCCTCTACAACCTTCCCGTGTGATGTTCCGAAGATTATTGTTTCTCATAACATGGCGCCGGGAACCCACATCGACGAACAAACTATCTCCTCATTGGCCAAGCCCGCTCGCTTATGTATCGTCCCACAGAGGACCTAATTAACTGCCACCTCCTTGGCACAAACTTAACATTTTTTTCCCACCTGCAAAGCAAAACGAACTAAACACCACAACTAAAAATGATCAATATACATACATCCCCAATTTAATATTAATGTAGTGCCATGCGATAATGAACAGACTTCGTTATTTCACAAGTACATAAATAATCTACAGTACACTTTACAACAAAAAGTTACTGATAACAAATGAGCCTACTTTCCTCTACCTAGGTGCAAATAAATTTTAGTAAAGTTCTTGANATTTCACAAGTACATAAATAATCTACAGTACACTTTACAACAAAAAGTTACTGATAACAAATGAGCCTACTTTCCTGTACATGGGTGCAAATAAATTTTAGTAAAGTTCTTGAAAGCTTAGATGGTAGGTAGGCTTTGATGTCTCATTGCCAGCAATAGCATTAGAGATGAAACCAGAAACATGTGACACAGTATAAAGACAATTAAAATACACGAGTGACTTACCCGGGANTCTTAGATGGTAGGTAGGCTTTGATGTCTCATTGCCAGCAATAGCATTAGAGATGAAACCAGAAACATGTGAAACAGTATAAAGACAATTAAAATACACGAGTGACTTACCCGGGATTCTAATTCAGAAAAACTCGTAAAATTAATAAATCTTGCAATCAACTGCATCGTGTTGTTAGTATTCTGAGTATCAACTTCGAGTGTAATCAGTGTAATGTCTTGAATGCTAGAATTTACTAACCTGAAATATTTACTCGGCCATCATTTTGAAAATAAGTGTCTGAGCCACTCAACCACATAAGTTTAAATAGCGTAACATAAAGCTACTTGTGTGAAAATTTGATGGAAATCAGTTGATTGGTCTCCGAGATAAGGCATAAAAACCTTATTTTCTTAAATGAGGCTGTCTTACAAAATTGCTTTAAAAGAGGCTCTTCTGTACACTATGTTTGTAATAGAGAACATCAGTATAAAATATTTGATTGAAATTGTTCAATTGTCAAATAGATATGCCAAATATATGAACACCATTTTTTAAATCATTGCCTGACCCCATTTAAATCATGTAACTATACGTGGCCTTCTATAGGTGTGCAAAATTTTGTGGAAATTAGTAGAATTACTCCGCAAATATGACAAAATGTTTAGTTTAATCACCTGACACTACTTTGCAAAAATCCAGGAAAGGAGGATTTCTGTATACATATATGTTGATTGGTCCTCAAGATATGGCATGAAACCTCTATTGATTATGTGACAATATTGATAATTGGAGTGCAAAAAGTTCATATATTAGCACATTCGATTATTTTCATAGATAAAATATTCAAATTTAAATTTAAATATGTTAAATAGTTTCGTAGATATAGTGCACTAAGCTAAAATGTTTGTTTGTATACGAGCCATTCAGAAAAAATAGACTTAAGTAATTTAAAAATAAATATTAATATATCCTACCACAGTACAACTTCTTTGCCAAATTTGAAAGAAGTCGGTTATTTGTTTCTCGACGTATGGCATAAAAACTACATTATTTAATGTGGAGCTATCTTACAAAATGGCGGAGAAATGAGACTTTGCATAGACAATTTTGATGGATACAACTGATACTCAGCATACAAAGTTAGTTGAAATTAGTTTTGCAGTTTCGTAGATAAAAAAACTCGAAGCTAAAATGTTTATATGGCCACCATTTTGAAAATATGTATATCTGACCCACTCAGAATTAATCAGTTTGCATAGCCTGCCATAGTAATAGTTGTTTGCCAAATTTGGTAGAAATCAGTTGTTTTTTCGGATATCGCATAATTTCAATTTGTTAAGTGATACTATTTTACAAAATAGCAGCCAAAATAGATTTTGTGTGTACACATTTCATTGTTGTAAAATATACAGCCATCATACAAAGTCTCTTTGGAATTAATTACATGGTTTGGACGATATAACATTAAAAAAATTGCTATATGGCCGCCATTTTGAAAATAAGTCTGATATACTTTAAACATATCAGTTAACATAACCCATCGCAGTACTANGCTATATGGCCGCCATTTTGAAAATAAGTCTGATATACTTTAAACATATCAGTTAACATAACCCATCGCAGTACTACTTGTTTGCCATATTTGGTAAAAATCGGAAAATTGTTTCCCGAGATATCACATAAAAACTTTATTTATTCATGTGGCACTATCTTACAAAATGAAGGACAAAAAAGGCTTCGTATCTAGACACATTATATATTTGTTAAATATACTTCCAGCATACGAAGTTAAGTTGGAATTGATTTAATGTTTTCTAAGATACTGAGCTAAAATATTTAGATGGCCGTCATTGTGAAAATAAGTGCCTAATATTGTTAAATTACAGACATTTACCTAACCAATAATAGTATTACTTGCAAATAAAATTTGGCAAAAATAAGTTGAGTAATTTTCGAAATATAACATAAAAGCTGTATATTTTCATGTGATGCTATCTTCCAAAATGGCAGATCAACAACAATATTCACATCTTAATGTAATGCTTACAACTTGCGCTGTTTGCATACAAAATTTAATTAAAATCTGTTGGATGATTTCCAAAATGACATATCACCATAAATTTTAAAATGTCCCCATTTTGAAAGTGCCTGGCGTAGTCGAAAACTATAAAAGTCAGGTGTCATTGCNCACCATAAATTTTAAAATGTCCCCATTTTGAAAGTGCCTGGCGTAGTCGAAAACTATAAAAGTCAGGTGTCATTGATTAGTACTATATGTGTACCGAGTTTGGTGAAATTCGGTTGACGTGTTCAAAAATTGAAGGGGGGATACACACACGCNTTAGTACTATATGTGTACCGAGTTTGGTGAAATTCTGTTGACGTGTTCAAAAATTGAAGGGGGGATACACACACGCACAGACTCACACTCATACACACACAGACAGGAAAGTGATCTCATGAGCCTTTCTTTCCTTCGGAATGTAGGCTAAAAATGATATATGTTTGTTTTACTACTATTCAAATCTTACATATTTGAAGTCAAGAAAAAGAAAATATTCCCACAAAATAAACCTTTTCCAAAACACACAACAAGTATATTAATGATAAGATCATCTAGAATTCTGGTATGAAAATTAAGTGCTTCAACAAATTAATACAGCAAATTCTATTTTTGTACAATTCTGGTAACACTACTGCCATACTGCTAACTTCCAAGGTAAACCCAACAACAGTCACGAAGATAAAATTCAACTTACAAAACCACACAAAAATACAAAATACTACCCATAATTTAAATGGTCGCAATCATATATTTAGATATGGTTCACAGTATTCCTACTGATTGCCTGACTTATAGAATGTTTAAAAATTACAAGAAAACATTTACATCACAATTTATTATGCTCAGTTTAAAGAAGACATAATTGCAATTGCATTAACACTTATGTTCAGAATGGTCTTGCCACAGCAAAATTTGATTGTCCTTGATAACTCTTGTAGGAACATGAATTCACTCTGTATACAAATAATTATTCCTACTAATTTATCGCCTATGCCTTGTAATGTTTACATTTATACCTAGAGCATAACTTATACTTTTTATACTAACAAACAGATGTATCTTGTGAATTTCAAGATATTGGTATAAAATCCTTGCTGCTCTTACAGAAACTCCTCATATAAATTACCCTATGTCTGGTTTCAAAGGAAATTCATTAATATTCATGATCTTTTCAGTGACTATCTGGGCTGTAGCTCGCTTAATCGGGTACAGTTTCACAACTTTAGTGAATACATCAAACATGACCAATATACAGGATGATTCTAAAATCATGGGACAAACTTTGAGGGGTGGTAGAGATCACTAAAACAAACAATTATTGTACAGGAATATATGGGCGGAAGTGACGCGTTGAGGCACAAACACAAACATAGCACATGACATGCAAAACATTGTTTATTTACAACGTCGCCGCTAAATGCCTTTTTACAGCAATGTTTATAATAATTGCTCAAAATTGCTACCACCGACAGTAATGCAAGCTTGGTAGCGTCGGTGGAGTGATTGGCGAACAGATTCAAATACGCCGGGTATTTCACACACGCGTGCAGCCGCACAGGATAGTCGAGCGACGAGGTTTTCAATGGAATAAACTGGAGTCTCGTCAATGAGGGCTTTCAAATGTCCCCATAGGAACAAATCGAGACAAATGTGACAGGCTCCTAAGCATTAAAAAGGACAGTTTTAGTTACAAAACCTTTCACTCACAATTATTTCATAATGTGAAACTTCAATAGATAAGATACACAAATAATCTGTAGGCCAAATATCTTCTACAAACGCGGTATCGATTTCATTATAATGTAGGTATGCAAACATGTTCCATATGCGAATACCTAATTTGTTATTAAAAAATAAAATTTAATTAGCCTTAAGTTTCAATTTTAAAAAAAATGTTCTAAATTTTAAATGGATGTACTTATGGTCAATGCCATCAGTATCGGAGTCTTTATTATTTCCAGTTGCATGCTATGAATGACTTCACTGCTGCATCTCTGCGAGTTACCTTTCCCTTCCTTCTTCAGTGACATAAATTATCTTTTATTGATGTTTTTGGAACAGTCAGTACACAGCTGTCGGCTGCGCGCGCATCCTCTTTCCACCCCTTTTTCAACCTTTCTTCGGCGACTCCTCTGCCACGCTCCACGCGCTGAGGTTTTCCCAGATAAATGCTAGCCACTGTAGAAGTGCAGCGACATGACATGGCGTGTTGCTTGTTACTGAACGAAATGTTAATTTTTCTTTCTGCAATAAATACTTAAAATTACCGCATCAAGTTTTTAATAGTAATGTCACACTCGACTCCACGATACCCTCGATACTTGAAGAATCGTATGATCGAGTATCGGAAGTCCAAGAATCGAAGCAACAAAAATCAATTACTACAAATACATAACCTATCACCTCCAAACAACTGTTTAAAATTACTTTATTTATGCCAGTAAATGAATCACTCTTGGAAAATTATTTTGTGTGTGAAAATATGAGATGCGGAAATAATTTGAAAATAAAACTGTACTGGCCGTGTTAAAATTTGCCATTTAGTATATTAGTATTTAGTAGCTTCAGTTCGGTCACGATTTGGTAGTTTTGTTTTTAGCAAGTTCCGTTACATTCTAAAAACTAGGGATGTGCGGGACCCCGAACTTCGGGAAAAATTTCGGGAATTCTTAACGATTTTCTCGTCGGGCGGGAAATCATTTTTTCCGAATATTTTCGGGAAAAATTTATGTTCACGTCTGTATGTGTTGTTCCAACTAAAATACAAGTGGGGTTTCGTGCGAGAAGCTTTGTATCGACTCTTTACGTATGCGATTATGATTTGATGAATCAAATATTGTCGAGAGAGTTTCGATTCTTCCGTTTATTCACAGATTTCAACAATCGTTTTATAAGCTAAAAACATTTTGTACGTCATATATTATGTATCGTTAACACTACGTATTTATTGTGAAAATTAACTAAAACTGGTTGCAACTTGCACTATTAGGAAGTTACGGTAAACCGTGCGCTCTGAATTTGTCTTTCGAGCGACATCTATAAGTTACAATTATCTATTGCTGGCTTATATGGGACCTGAGTTTCGATTTACATAATCTAAACATTCACGTAAAAAATAAGCTAGTACACGATGAATGTTTAATTCGACTCCAAATGTTTATATTACTGAGATCTAACATGGTGTTTTTTAATATGGGTTTGGTTAAAACGATTCATAACACGCCAGCAAATTTTCTTTGTTTTTTGTTCGAAATGTGTTNTTTTTTAATATGGGTTTGGTTAAAACGATTCATAACACGCCAGCAAATTTTCTTTGTTTTTTGTTCGAAATGTGTTTGTTTTTAATTGTGTGTTGTGCTCACTCGTCGCCAGGACGTCAACAAACTCCAAACTTAGCATTATTTGCTATGTGAAAAATATAATTAATTTACTTAGCTACTTTTAATTTCGTTGTCAATAGAGGAATTAGCTTTGTTATCATACAGATTCGGTATATTGAATTCATAACCTTCCCGATGATACTTGGCTGTGATTGCAGTTGCACTACATGATTCAAAGCGTGTGTGTTCACGGAAGTTAAAACTTCCACGGAAAGTTAATTTGAGTAGATTTGTGTCAATGTACACACATTTTAATACCAAAAATGCTATTCTTGCAAACTTTTTAATAATTTCATGTGTTGGTGAACATTTATCATGTCAAGTGAGGTTTGGAAATATTTTCGAATTAACTATGTGGACGAAATATACATGTGTATGTAAATAAATTAATAAATATATATATGTATGTCTTCAATATTATCTGATATGCCCCTTTCGAATTGTTTGGAATTTCATATGAATATGCTCCCACTGTTCATGTTATATTATTTGTTAGTAATAGGCCTACTACTAATGTAGGCCTAGTTTAAATAATTAAACTTAACATCCTTCTATACAGTATTTAGGTCTGTAAAGTAATTGTGTGTAACTAAAAGAATCGCGATTTTTGGAATCAAGAATCGAGAGTGGTATCGGTATCGAGATCGAGAATCTAAAAAATGTGAAATCGTTACAACCCTAGTTTTTACAAGTGTTTTTTAAACCTACCCAGGCAAGTCACAATATTGTGATATGCGTGTTTCCTTGGCAGGAATAAATATACTGTAACATGCGTTGTGACCGCTCCATGTGAAATGGTATTGTTGCATATTACGCTATGCCATTGTGTGTGTGATTGTAAATATTGAACGGGCGAATTTTATATGTTTTAACTGTGAGCTGTTTTTATGATAAAATTAATTATTTCAAAGCCAGGTCTGTTCATTTATCAAAACTTTGTAACTTTTCCCTGGGCGTTTTAAACAAAATTGTGTAACATGTGTACATTTCTATGATTTGAATGTTTGACACAATCCCAACAAAATACTAAACCCAGCCAGAAAATGTTAACTAAATAATTTAATAAACCCAGTAAATACTAAGTACCTATGCAAAGAAATATGATCGGAATAAAAGTTACGGTAGTCCTACTTGTGTGCATGTTCACCACTATATTTTAAGTTTGTCGCTGCTATGTACAGAAAAGAAGTTACATGAGTTACATGCTTGAATTTACCGTCTTTTTCGTTGGACTGGTTGCGCCTTCGTTTTAATATTCATTCCAACTAAGATCGTCCCTAACAAAGTAACCCAGCACATATCAATAACAGGAGGTTGAATAGTACAGTTCATTCCCCCACAGTTGCAACAGGGTTACCACAAATAAGGTAATAATATGTAAAATGATAACCATAAGAACTATCATAAATACAGACATTGTTAAAAAGTAATAAAACTGACCTAAATATGGTTATAAACCTATATTTTGAACATTCGTGCATAAAGATTTTTGAAATATAACAAAATTCTTTGAACAGCTGTAATCAGTAAACAAAGCATTTGACAGTTAAAATGCATACGTCACGTGGCAGTGCTATTTTTTACACGTAGCGGAAGGATATGTAATCGGTAACCAAATGTTTAACTTTAGCAGGGCTGCAGAAAAGTGTGAAGTAGCCATGAGTGGCCTATACCTTTGTCTGTGCACATACTAAACACGACCCTACTACCTTGGTTACTGTTGGGTACTTATCCCTAAACCTAGAGAAGTTTTGTATGTATTTTACTGTTTTAATTACACCATAATGTCCACATTCACGATGCATGCATTCACTCATTTTCCTAAGATAGTCAGGTATACACAAAATCCATTTTAAACCTGTGGTGCCTACATTTTTAAGTGTAATGCCCTTCTTTAACCATGGATTTCTCCTTAATATATCAACAACTAGTTGTTTGCAATTCCTGTATTACTCTCAGTATTCAAGAATCCTTTGATGTTTTTATTTTCAGCAGTCCTGCAAGTTCCCTCTTTTGTTCATTTAATTTTACCCACACCCTTTCAATGTCTTTAATGTGTTCTATACTTCGTCCCTCTTGTGCAGAAACAAGCTCCTTTGGGTTTTGCTGGGCTATCTGAATTTTGTGTACATCAGTTTCTATACCTTGGCAATTTCGTGCTTCAGTTTCTACTCTACTCCAGCATTTTGCAATTTCACCTCCACTCATAGAAACATTCTTTGAAATTTCTATAACCCTATTTTCATAATTGTTTACTTTGGTTGCACATTCCTCCTTAACCTCGGCAAATTTGACATTTAGGTCCATCTTCATTTCTACGGAAACCTTAATATGATTATCTAATGCACAGTTGCACATTGTTTACTCTCAATTTCAAGTGATTAAATTCAATTAAATGCATGACAAAATTTCCCAAAAAATATTTTTTAAACCGATCAAATTTTTTCTGTTAACTGTTTTAACTTGGTTTTTTTTTAAATCTGTCCTAAATCTTTGAACCTCTGTTCTCTGTCGTGTCATTAACCATACGAACTGGATTATCTTAATTACTTTCAACATATCTTCTCTCGGAGTTTCCCCATTAGTATTACTAAGACCTAAACCTGAAGTTTTCACTTCCATACTAGGTAAGTTGAATTCTGTTATCTAGGTTATCTCATTGATTGAAACCAAAACCCAAAAAAATTTTCACCTTCAATAGGGATGCTATATTTATCTGTTGGTGTTGCTTGTTTCTTCCTGAAGAAAAACAGAGAAAATTTAAAATAGGAGAAAAATGCAACAAATATGCAAAAATGAATATATAATATTGTTCACACTTGTAATATTTACAATGTGTCGTCTCCCATGTAGTCGAGCAATATCGAGATTTTGAAATTATATTTACATGTGCGTTGATCTTATCTTTAGGGTCATGCATTTTTCCGCGGCCGAAACTTAAGTTCTGACAACCACTGCATCTTTTTCAGCACCGCCTGTAGAAAGCCATGTTGTTACACTCCAGGCCTCTTGGCCAGACTATAAACAAGAGACAGGATAGCAGAGGCGATACAATTGTTTCCCACTACTGTAGTCTTCTGTTTACCAGCTCCGATGAAATGCTCACTCAAAACACTTCTGAATTCCTTATCTGTTAACCGTGGGGTAAATATTTTATTGTAAATACGTCGCAAATTTTTATAAAGTTAAAAAACGACAAAGACCAGAAGTTTGGTAATTTTTATGTAAATTTATTTTATGTTTGTCTTGCCCGTTCATATCATTAAAAAAAATTCTCACCTGGCCACCTGTACAATGGTCTCCCCTTGCAATGTACCAATGATTACTGCTGCTCATAACATGTGTCAGGTACCCACATCGACGAACAAGTTAACTCCTGATTGGCCAAGTCGGCTCGCCTGATATTATCGTCCCACAGATGACCCAATTTACTGTCGCCTCCGTCACGCCAACCTACGATNCGACCCAATTTACTGTCGCCTCCGTGGCGCCAACCTACGATTTTTTCCCACCTGCAAAGCAAAACAAACTTAAAGTCACAGCTGAAAAATATCAATATACATACATCACCAATTTAATATAAATGTAGTGCTTCGCGATATCTATCAGCCTTAGTTATTTCATAAATGCAAAATAATCTACATTACACTTTATAAAAATTATATCTGAATATTCCCCTCATAACCTGTACAAGCCTAAAGGCATAACCATCTGCAACCAGTCTCATTCGTAAGTTCTGTAAAATAATTTATTTGTTTATATAATTATCATTAATTTTGAGAGATGCAAAAAATAAAATAAAATTGAATTAGTAATCTTAGTTATTTTACCAAGAAGCTCCAAAATTGTTAAAAATATTTTTCCAACAACACAATTTGTTTTTACTTTTATTTGATTCTTATGTATTTGAAGCCAAGAAAAATATAACACTACAAAATAAACATTTTCCAAAACACACAATGAGTTTACAACAGAAGCCAACAGAAAATACAACATAAATTTTTTTGCTGGTTTCTTTTATATCTTCTGTTGTATTTAATGTGGAATTTTGTATTTTTCCATTAGATTCTGTTAGGTTGCTGTCTGTTGTTTTTTATTGTAACCTAATGGTTTCTATTGGTTTTATTGTGTTATGATGGTTCCCATTGCACTATAGTATGTTGGGTTTTGTTGTATTCTAGTGGTTTCCATTGCGTTTTGTTGGTTTCTATTGTGTTATAGCCAGTTTGATTCTGTTGTATTCATGTGTTTTGCATTGGTTTCTGTTTTGTTTTGTTGGTTTTTATTGTGTTGTGGCCAGTTTTTTCCTGTTGTATTTTGTTGGTTTCTATTGTGCTGCAGCGAGTTCGTTTTGTTATATTCTAGTGTTTTATATTGGTTTCTGTTGTGTTTTGTTGTTTTCTAGTGTATTATGTTGGTTTCTGTTGTGCTTTGTTGGTTTCTATTCATATAAAAACCAGTTCGTTTTTCTTGTATTACCAGTGCTTTTCATTAGTTTCTAAATTTTTCTGTTGGTTACAGTTGTGTTGTGACTTAAGCTTCAGTAATAAGTTTGAAACTTAATTTTTTTTTTAAATAGTGGCATTTTCATTTCCAAATGTGTGCAGAAAATATTATATGTTAGAATATTAAATTATTCAAATACTGTAACAGAATTCTATCAATAACTAACACAAAAAATAAATCGTTAGATATTTTTATATATCTGGACAGAAATAATACAGTTAATTATACCATTTAAATAAATTTTATCGAGTAAACTCTATTGGAGAGTATTCAAACTACTCACACACATTGGTTTGTGCTGTATTTTTTTTTTTGTTTAATTTCATTTTGTTGTATTCAGATGTCATCCCATAGTTTTCTATTGGTTTCTGTTGTGCTTTGTGATTTTATGTTTTGTTTCTAGTGGTTTCCATTAGTTTCTGTTATATTTTGTTTGTTTCTGTCACATTTCACTCTGATTTATTCTGATGTAGTCCCAGTAATTTATATTTGTTTATGTTGTGTTTTGTGGTTTTCTGTTGTATTTCTAATGGTTTCCAATGGTTTCTGTTATATTTTGTTGGTTTCTGTAGCATTTTGTTCTGTTTGATTTTGATATAGTACCAATAATAGCTTTTGGTTTCTGTTGTTTCTGTTGGATTTTCATTTCACCCTGTTGGTTTCTGATGAAATACTAGCGATCTACAAGTGTTTTTTTAAAGATTATGTTATATTTTGTTTTTTTTTTCCCCGTAGAATTTCATTCTATTGAAATCTTTTGTAGTCTCACTGTTTTACGTTGTTTTCTGTTGTGTTCTGCTGTGTTCTAATGTGCTTGTACGGTTTGTTTGTGAAATAATAGTACTGTATCACTTAGTTTCTATTGTGTTTTGTTTGTTTATGTTGTGTTGATTGGTTCTTATTGTATCCTGGAAACCACTATAAATACAACAGAAAATTACAAAAGACAACAGAAACTAAGGTAAAACAATATGAATTTTATCAGAAACCAAAAGTTCGAAATACAATGAAAACTAACAGAACACAACAGAAAACCATGGAAATATCAGGAAACGCAAAAGAAACCAACAAAACTTAAATTAATACAATGAGGATCATACGAAAGACAACAAAAAGCATCAGATATCACAACATAAAAACCAACAAAACACAATAGAAAGTAATTTAAACAATAAGATTAAAACAGATGCGAACAAAATATTACATAACACAAAACAAATGGAAACCACCAAAATACAACCGAAACCAACTGCCAACAGCACAAATGAAATTAATAAAACTTAACAAATCCAACTAATCAATTAAAAAACAAAATAATGCAAAAACTGGCACAACAGAAACCAATGGAATTTACGAGAAAACAACAAAAAATGCAGACACCAATGGAACCCAAAATAAACCAATGGAATCCATTAGAATATAAAAGAAACATTCATGCTACAATACAGCAAAATCCAATGGAAACTACTAGAATACAACAATCTGATTATAACAGAACCCGAAAGACTTATGAAACAACAGAAACCAACTAGACACAACATAAACCAGAAACCAACAAAACCCACCAGAAACCAATATAAACCAACATAACACAGCAGAAATCAACCGAACACAACATAAACCAACAAAACAACAGAACACAACCGAAACCAATGGAACACAACAGAAATCATCATAAACCAACAGATAACAACAGAAACCAACAGATTACACCAGAAACCAACAGATCACAGCAGAAAATAACAGAACACAATAGAAACAAACAGAATTTTTTTTCTAACCTCAATGGAAACCACTAGAATACAACAAGACCTAACCGACTATAGCAGAATAGAAACAAGTGGGAGCCACTAGAACAGAAGATAAACTAATAGAACCCATTTGAATCTTACAGAAAACAATAAACTACAGCAAAACATAAAATAACAAAACACTACAGAAACCAATGTACCCACTAGAATACAACAGAAGCCAACAGGCTATGATACATCAAAAACCAACAGATAGGAGTCAATGGAAACCACTAGAATACAATACAAACAAACAGATTAATTTACTACAGAAACCAACCTAATTCATTAGAAGTTGTACCCCAATATAAAACAATTAAAACCAATGGTTCCAGTGTTTTCTGACAACAGGAACTAACAGAAACCACTGAAATGTTCTCTGTCCGTTTTATTTGTATACAACAGAAACGACTGGAATCCAATAAAAGTTAATGGGTTACTAATGGAAAACAATAGAAACCACCAGAAATACACTAAAATGATAATTCCATAAAACAGGAACCACTGAAATGTATGTTGGTTTTTGTTAGTTTCTGTTGTAAATTTTTGGTAGTGCTAATATAATCCAGAATTCTGTTATGAAAATGAAGTGCTACAACAAATTAATACTGCAAATTCTACTTGTGTACAAGTCTGGTGAAAGAACTGCCATATTGCTAGCGTCCAAAGTAAACCCAACAACAGTCACGAATATAAAATTCAACTTACAAAAGTACACAGAAATACAAAATACTACCCATAAATGACATAGCCGCAATCAAATTTTGAGACATAGTTCACAGTATTCCTACAAATTACATGAAAACATTTGCATCACAATGTATTATGCTTAGTTTAAAGAAGAATCAATTACAATAAAACTTAAGTTCAGAAAGGTCTTGCCATAACAAAATTTGATTGTCCTGGATAACTCCTGCAGGCACGTGAATTCACTCTGTATCCAAAAAGTTACTCCTTTTAATTTATCATCTACGCCTTGTAATGTTTATTTTTATACCTCGAGCATAAGTAATACTTTTTATCCTAACAAACAGATATATCTTGTGAATTTTAAGATATTGGTATAAAAATATATTTTAAGATATTGGTATAAAAGATGCGTGGACACTGAACTCATTACATTTGTTTACAAACGTTGTATTCTTCAATGGCAGAACAGCTGTGGCGGAAGGATGCATTGTAGCCATGCTACTTTTCTACAACTATAAAAAATTATGTCACTTATATGAAATGGACAATAGTATCTACAACACACTCATTAATACACATAACTGTCTTAAAATATTCCTCTTGTCATTCAGCAACATGTGTTTTGTGTCTCCTGTTGCCTTGGCCATCATAAAATATCTGTGTTTGGGCAAGTTATTTTTGAAAATTCAGTAATATGTGATAACATTAACCCCATTTGGTACCCCTAGGCGTGATTTTGTAAACCGCATAAAAACATTCATGTTGATCATAAAATACAGTGAAGCACATTTGACTGTGGCATTTTCTACGTGACCATCATTCATGTAAAGGTTTTACAAACAGAACAAGTGGCAATGATTGGTACTCGGGAAAACATTTTTCTCTCCCTTATTTTGTTAATGAACTCATTACAGCTGTTTGAACCATTTGAATATGACCTCTAATCTGATCTAGACTGTGTAGTTGCAGGCACTTATTTCCTAGAACAACAACCTTTAATTTGTCCCTGTTCGAAATGTAAACAATGTGGAAAGCTGATGGTTTTAGTCTGCAAAAGAAGCGACTGATGAGAATAACAGTAACATGCTCTTCCCATGGCATTATCTCTGTCTCTCTATTGCTCCAATATCCTCTCTCTTGTCTGCTATCTTCCCTCTTCTAGCTGTCCTTGCGATCAATAAATTTCTCCACCCCTCTTTATTCACATGAATGCAGCTATGCCTTACAACAGAACAAAAGCCTAACAACAGGCCCTGTCAACTCATATAGGGAAAACAAATCCTTATCGAAGATATACTAAAACCAGGTTCTACGATCTTACAACTTTGACATTAAAAAAGTGTTGCATACTGGTATTCAAACATAACGTTTATTACCTGCACACCTCTTTAAAAAGTATAAAACAAAGTCGCTTATCCGCATCTGTCTGTGTATTCGCTTAGTACTTCTAAACTACTTGATGAGTTTCGATAAGGTTTTCAACATCATTTAGAGAATTGCTTGAGGAAGGTTTTGGTGTATAATTAATTTATAATTAATGTAAGAATGGTAGAGAAATATCAAACCGTTTGTAATCAAGTAGTAAAAAACCGCTTTTATGGTGCTTACATGGCTTGTGCTGACTAAACCATAAGAGATACATCAAATTAATGTACTACAGAATTGTAGCTCTCAAAAAGTTCTACAGAAAAGTCCGCATTAGCATATGTTTATATTTTAAGGATAACCCATAGTAACCATTTTTGTATTTCAAAGTATCGCTGTAAAAACTAAATTGTTACAGGGCGAAGCCGGGACAGTTTGCTAGTGTAAATATATAATAAACAATAAAGCAGTTTTTCTCTTTAGATATTGCAGAATTGGTTGAAACATGGGAATAGTTACATATGTATTCATTTTGATGGTGGTAGCACAGTAGTCTTTCTTTGTGTGGCCTTCACAAGTGTTATTTCACACCATGTGAATATCTGCACGAATTTATTTATAAAGTAGTGTTTATCTACATTATTATTATTCTTGTTCCCTTAAATGCATATCTGGTATGAAATAACTGTAGATTAATGAGCAATCAACAATTTTGCCAAGAAAACGTAAGTCAGTATTAAAATAAATATAAAAAATCAGGCTAGTGATATCAAGAGCTTTGACTGCCAATATAAGAAAGTGAATATGCATAGTGTACTCTGTGTTCTGACGTTGACAGTACCGTAGAACAGACTTAGTCAAACAAATTAATAAGATAAGGTTTTCTCTATAAACTGTTGAGTTGCGACTCTATTCCTGAATGCTCCTTGGCCAAAAAAATCCAGAAGGGCGGGAGGAGATGGTTGGGGGAAGGAAAACGTGGATACAATCCTATCCCTTACCTTTATCTGCAGGAGGGAAGGAAAACTTGTAATTGTTCTTTTCACCTCTCTATGCAACGGACGTGATATATTTGAAGATTGAAAATGAAAACATTTAGTACATGTGTTTCAACTCTAAAAATGAGCGATGCTTGTCACAGCAAGCGAGTACACAAAAAGGCACTCGTTTTAAACTAGTGCATTAACCTTTTTGTTCAGTATAGAAGACGATGGTGCATTCAAAATTTATTGCTATAGCGAATGTGTCATTATAGCACATGGTTCCACTGTATTTTATTTAGTGTGCTAAAAATTTACATACATGATGCATTACTTTAATGTGTTTATAACCTATTTACTTAAAGACAATAGTTGAAGTTAAAAAAGGATGGCTTTATTNCAAAGAGGATGGCTTTATTTATGATCTGTTTTAACCATATGTTACAATATATGTGATTGTGAATAAACATTTGTTAATCTAGGGAGATTCTGGAGGACCTCTGCAATGTAAACAAGATGGAAGATGGTTTCTTGCAGGCATAACATCTTTTGGCTCTGGATGTGCCAAACCAGGATATCCAGATGTTTACACTCGCTTGTCTTTTTATCTTCCATGGATTACAAAAAAAATAAATTCTACATCATCAGCTGCACACTGAGAGTATTTTACATATATTTTGGTTGTACATAATTAATTGTGTAAACAAGTTATAGTTGCAACTAAATAAAATAATTACATAATACTGTTTGGTGCTTGTGTTATTGAAGTCCAATATGTGAAAAGGTATGCCAAATCATAAGACAGGCTAATCTCCAAAACATCTCATTAGTATTTACAAACTACTGGTTTTTCCTGTGGAAACTCTATTATGACATTAAAACTAAAATATTTAGTCCTTATAAAAAAAGATAACAATTGTGGAGGGAAAGAAAAATATTGCATGGGCAGGGTAAACAACATTTTAAATGGGTAAATTTCATGCTAGACTGCTTTTATTTTATAAGCATACCCGAAACTTATAATTTAGCTTTCGGGTAGCAATTATAAAAAGAGTATTTCAATCATATATGTATTACGATTTAGTATACAATTAAAACCCCTCCTGAAATATACAAATCCTTCCTGAAATATACAAATCCTTCCAAGATAATTAACTACAGTCAACTCTCAATTCAACGACATTTCATTGTTCTCAGGAAAACTATTGTTATTTCAAAGGGGGTTGTTTTTTAAATTTTGACTGATTCTGACGCACCCCCAACCCTTATACAGTATGAAAAATTGCATTAAAATTTCACTTACACCATTTTTATACAGTTTTAATTGCAAAACTACATGTTATATATGTTGAATACAGTAAAATATTGAAGTTATGAGTCCTCATGTTTTCCATGAATTGTCCCTTAAGATCTACACACTCAGAAGATCAAATCTGACTAAATTTGATTGATTTAACCCCCCCCCCTCCCCCCTAGGGCCTTGCGCTTGGGGAACCACTTTCAGTTTATAGAACAAGAATAACATCTTGTTTCGATGAAATATTAATTAATTTTAATATTTTGACATCTCCAAGATAAATTATACCCCAGTCGGACATATACAAGAGTTTTTTGGGGGAAAAAAGATTCCCCATTTTATTTCTGAACAATGATTAGAACTGGACCAGCTGATTCAACAAAACATGTGTGTGATGGAGGATCACGTTGACACGGAAGTAGGTATCGGCCATGTGTCAGCCTGCAAAATCACCAATGACATCCTGCAGTATCGTAAAATGGCAACACGGCTGGTGCCTCCCCAGCTCACACCAGAATACAAGTTGTGAAGAATGAGAACAAGCCTGCGTCATCTCTTGTGCTATAAGATGGAGAGAAATACATTTATGTTTTACAATGTGATTGGAAATGAGAGCTGGGTCTACCATTTCACCCCTGAGTCCAAGGCCGCCTCAATGGCACATAAGCATATGATATCCCCTGTCCAGAAGAAGTTCAGCAAGCAAGGTGCTTTTGATTGTCTTTTGGGATGCTGAAAAAATTCTTTTGTTCAGTTTTTTTTGTGTGCGTGTGTGCTTGCGCATGTGTGCTTGTGTTCAACGGCGACGAGCAAAGCATGCTTGCTATGGAGAGCGAGTTATTCAGGTAGAGTGCGCTGTGTACAGGAGCGCTCGGGACACACTAGTTGGATTGAAATAAGACAAAACCATAATGAACAAGTCATATCGACTTGAATGTAAATGCTTGAACTGTCAGATAGCAAATATATAATTGTAATAGTAATTCACTAGGTATTAGAAAACTGTTTGTATAAAGACTGATTTCAAATGGTTTATTGTGTTAATTTCTCTGAGGTGAGGTAAATTATGAAATTATTCGCTGTAAACCACAAGTGATATCCATTGTTACTGAGATAGGAAGTTTAAAGTTTTTTTTTAAGATTGTTTATAAGTAAAATTTAAAAAAAATATTATTAACTTTTTATTTAATTAAAACTTCCAGCCCTTGAAGAACCTTGATATGCCAACATACTTTGGCAAATTGTAACAATATGACAGATAAAGCTACCTTACAAGCTCTAGTAGTGCTACAACTAGTAAGTATAAATTGTAGTAATTGGTCGAGACTCGAAAAATTAAGTGGAGTCGAGTCCAGACAACAAAGATTTACTTGTCATTCAAGTCGAGATTTTTTCGAGTTCTTTTAGCATATAAACAAACAAATATTCGCAGCTAACAATCACCTTCCGTGTCTCGCGAATCAATTATTTTGCTTTACTAAACGGCTAAAGTTGCGCCAGAATGAAAACACTAAATCATCTACATACATTGACACTCGGTTGATGTTTTTGATGTTTGGTGTATATGGCAGCGATAAAACCCACGATTCAAGACCTGAGCGATTCCAACAGGCACCAACAAAATTATTAAGGACTCGCGTACAATTGTCTATGGTTGTTTGCTTAATGCTTTTTTTATATCTACAATTGATAAAGTTAACAGATAAATGAACAGTATTATCAATTTCACAAAAAACTGAGGCAGCAATATATCAATATGTTTAATTTTGTTAATTTTCCGTTGCAAATATTTTTTTACCTGATGGTAAAAAAATATGATTTAATAATACTACCAAGGGAATTTATAGTTAAATTAAAGCTCTATTCTAATATACAACTTTTATGAAAATTAACTTTAACACATAAAGATTCTCTGATGGAAGCAGACTAATCCCTGGATGGAAGTTGATATACTCTGTTTCAATTACGAAGGCTCTTTTTGACAGTTCCACGAAAGTAGTGCCAGTGTTATTGTTTTGATAATTTATCCCTCCACCTCAGCTGTTCTAATATGGGTGGAAGCCGTGCTGTTTGTTATGTCAGCTGTTGATATTACGAGCGACTGCGATGTTATATGTAGAGCCAACTTTGTTTCAGAAAGTATACAATTTTCTGGTGCAGCAGAAGCTGCAAAATCCAAAATGTGCATTTGCAAAAACTATTTTTACATTTTTATAGTAACTTAAAATGTTCGAAAGTAAAATGTATCTAGCATAATGTTTTATGTGTGTGTTAAATAATTTCAGTTACTATTTTTGAATGACAATAGTAGTGTACATACGTTCCTTTCGGGGCATTCATCATGCATCAGGATTCGTCCACCATCTTGGATGATGTCACCTCCTGCTCTGTCATTCTAGTTGCATGGCGGCCATTTTGTGACCTTGGCCTTTACACCATCTTGTTTCAATAATTTTACAGTTCATGCTCTGTCATTTCATCTTGTTTTTTTTATTCTCTGCCATTCCATCTTGCCTCTCTCTTTCTTCTCTCTTGAGCCTTCTTCATCTGCCATCTTGGATTTTGTCTGCTGTAGTTCCCTCATCGCCTGCTAGGGGTGCTGGTATCAGTCATATTGTTTATTGCTTCTAGAGAGTGCTACCATCGTCCATCATCTTGTTTCCACTTGTCCTTCGTTCAACTACCGCCTGCTCGGTCACCATGTTGGTTCTGAAGTTGGCCGCTAGGGATGCTGCTTTTTAATTTTCGTAGAGTTAAAAGAACTGTGAAGTAAGGCTGGATCAACCTGCAGGACCCTGGGTCGCCAGCACGCTGGACGCCTTAGACCACTCGGCCACCGAGGCAAGAGGAGAAATAAGTTTTGAAATAAGGTATATGTAATATCGAATGTAAGGAAAAAATATGTATTTAAAAGAATGTATGTTTTTGTTGTCATGATTATTCTTAACATATTTTTCTTATTAACAATTATGAAAATAGGTACTTAAAAATAAATTAATTATTTATTACATATTTAGTTTATTCTTTAAAACACTTATTTTCCTTCGGCGAAGTTTCTTGTGTGAGCTGGTCATCCATCCTCCCTCCACCACAACATCCCTCCCATCACGACCCTCCTGGACCTCTATCCCCCACCCCTCCTGCCACCAACCATCCACATCATCTCATTCCCCATCCCAAACCCCTCTACACCCCTGCACGGCACCTACCTATTTTCCCATTCGATAGTTTGTCAGAGCCAATCAGTCGCATTTGCCTACTCCCTCTATTGTACGCANTTTGGGATGCTTAAAAAATTCTTTTGTTCAATTTTTTTTTGTGTGCGTGTGTGCTGGCGCATGTGTGCTATATCGACTTGAATGTAAATACTTGAACTGTCAGATAGGAAATATATAATTGTAATAGTAATTCACTAGGTATTAGAAAACTGTTTGTATAAAGACTGATTTCAAATGGTTTATTGTGTTAATTTATCTGAGGTGAGGGTAAATTATGAAATTATTCACTGTAAACCACAAGTGATATCCATTGTTACTGAGATAGGAAGTTTAAAGTTTTTTTTTAAGATTGTTTATAAGTAAAATTTAAAAAAATATATTATTAACTTTTTATTANGTTTTTTTTTAAGATTGTTTATAAGTAAAATTTAAAAAAAATATTATTAACTTTTTATTTAATTAAAACTTCCAGCCCTTGAAGAACCTTGATATGCCAACATACTTTGGCAAATTGTAACAATATGACAGATAAAGCTACCTTACAAGCTCTAGTAGTGCTACAACTAGTAAGTATAAATTGTAGTAATTGGTCGAGACTCGAAAAATTAAGTGGAGTCGAGTCCAGATAACAAAGATTTACTTGTCATTCAAGTCGAGATTTTTTCGAGTTCTTTTAGCTTATAAACAAACAAATATTCGCACCTAACAATCATCTTCTGTGTCTCGCGAATCAATTATTTTGCTTTACTAAACGGCTAAAGTTGCGCCAGAATGAAAACACTAAATCATCTACATGCATTGACACTCGGTTGATGTTTTTGATGTTTGGTGTATATGGCTGCGATAAAACCCACGATTCAAGACCTGAGCGATTCCGGCAGGCAGCAACAAAATTATTAAGGACTCGCGTACAATTGTCTACGGTTGTTTGCTTAATGCTTTTTTTATATCTACAATTGATCAAGTTAACAGATAAATGAACAGTATTATCAATTTCACAAAAAACTGAGGCAGCAATATATCAATATGTTTAATTTTGTTAATTTTCCGTTGCAAATATTTTTTTACCTGATGATAAAAAAATATTATTTAATAATACAACTAAGGGAATTTATAGTTAAATTAAAGCTCTATTCTAATATACAACTTTTATGAAAATTTACCTTTAACGCATAAAGATTCTCTGATGGAAGCAGACTAATCCCTGGATGTAAGTTGATATACTCTGTTTCATTTACGAAGGCTGTTTTTTGACAGTTCCACGAAAGTAGTGCCAGTGTAATTGTTTTGATAATGTATCCCTCCACCTCAGCTGTTCTAATATGGGTGGAAGCCGTGCTGTTTGTTATGTCAGCTGTTGATATTACGAGCGACTGCGATGTTATATGTAGAGCCAACTTTGTTTCAGAAAGTATACAATTTTCTGGTGCAGCAGAAGCAGCAAAATCCAAAATGTGCATTTGCAAAAACTATTTTTACATTTTTATAGTAACTTAAAATGTTCGAAAGTAAAATGTATCTAGCGTAATGTTTTATGTGTGTGTTAAATAATTTCAGTTACTATTTTTGAATGACAATAGTAGTTTACATACGTTCCTTTCGGGGCATTCATCATGCATCAGGATTCGTCCATCATCTTGGATGATGTCACCTCCTACTCTGTCATTCCAGTCGCATGGCGGCCATTTTGTGACCTTGGCCTTTACACCATCTTATTTCAATAATTTTACAGTTCATGCTCTGTCATTTCATCTTGTTTTTTTTATTCTCTGCCATTCCATCTTGCCTCTCTCTTTCTTCTCTCTTGAGCCTTCTTCATCTGCCATCTTGGATTTTGTCTGCTGTAGTTCCCTCATCGCCTGCTAGGGGTGCTGGTATCAGTCATATTGTTTATTGCTTCTAGAGAGTGCTACCATCGTCCATCATCTTGTTTCCACTTGTCCTTCGTTCAACTACCGCCTGCTCGGCCACCATGTTGGTTCTGAAGTTGACCGCTAGGGATGCTGCTTTTTAATTTTCGTAGAGTTAAAAAAAACTGTGAAGTAAGGCTGGATCAACCCGCAGGACCCTGGGTCGCCAGCATGCTGGACGCCTTAGACCACTCGGCCACCGAGGCAAGAGGAGAAATAAGTTTTGAAATAAGGTATATGTAATATCGAATGTAAGGAAAAAATATGTATTTAAAAGAATGTTTGTTTTTGTTGTCATGATTATTCCATGATAAGAATTTGTAATAATAATATTTTAGTCACTTTTCTTAACATATTTTTCTTATTAACAATTATGAAAGTAGGTACTTAAAAATAAATAAATAATTTATTACATATTTAGTTTATTCTTTAAAACACTTATTTTCCTTCGGCGAAGTTTCTTGTGTGAGCTGGTCATCCATCCTCCCTCCACCACAACATCCCTCCCATCACGACCCTCCTGGACCTCTATCCCCCACCCCTCCTGCCACCAACCATCCACATCATCTCATTCCCCATCCCAAACCCCTCTACACCCCTGCACGGCACCTACCTATTTTCCCATTCGATAGTTTGTCAGAGCCAATCAGTCGCATTTGCCTACTCCCTCTATTGTACGCATATACCAGCACATAAAATGCCTCGGGACCCAGTCTCCTGCCTGCTGCTGCTGCTGTCGTCATCACCTGCTCGCCTTAAAGTATACTGCTAATTTTTCGTCTGGAGTTTTAGAAGATGGTTGCATGCTGTCCCAGTGTGCAGAAAATAATTTCTTGCCGCCCTAGATCCAGAAAACGAACTGGCCTTTCTACCAAAAGAATTCCTGTTGATGTAAGCACACCACAAAGTTCGGTACATGTACATAAAACTTCCAACCTTCCTGCACGAGGACTAAGATATTCGTGACTGCCTGCCCTGCACGGAGTGCTTCGAAGGCTGCATCACTTCTGTTCCGGACTCTCCTCATTACCGCAGCTGGTGCCAGGTGCGACGCCACAAAGCAGCAGCAGCCACCACCGGCACAAACACCTCCATCATCGAAGGGACCACACAGTGAAAAACATGAACGGCTCTGCAGACTAGGCGAAGTGCCGAACTCATGCAGCTGATCACATCAGGTGTCCGACCCAGCATCAGCACCCCCTTCACCTCGACGACTTGCGAAGATTGGTTTCCAGCACATGAGGGCTCCATGGAGACCACTATCGCCAGCAGCAGCAGTTGGTTGACGCACACCACAGCTACTCCTATCGCACCACCACCACGATTTTCGAAGTGATATGATGTAAACCAGCTCCTTCAAGTCAGGTATGGTGAAGTTATCCGAATGCCATCCCTGGGTTTCGACGAGTGGAGAGCTGGCTGAGCAACCCACAGTACGAGGATGCTGTGAAAATCATAGAGGCCTGCGATGGTGTGACTCATGTCCACCTCTATTAAACCCTGGTGCCTGCATACAACACTAGCATCATGAACATCGAAGGCAGGTCCAAAGTTTATTTAATGGATAGAATCTGATGCGATGGTGAAACATGCACAGTGTACAGCATGAGGCCCGACATAACCCTACCATTCAACACCGATGAACTGTTGGAGCTGAACAAGGGTGAAACAATAATCGTTATAGAAGGCATCCAGCATAGGGACTACGAAATACGACGAGGGGGGCAGGAAGCAGTGCTTCACTTCAGTGAAGAATGCGATGGCGAGACGCATATACTCCTACAGAACGAAGAAACTGACATTTTTCCTTTCGTCGAGCGGACCACGACTTGTCGCAGCGTGCTGTGAGGGGTAAAGACAAGCTCGCCGGATGAAGACAGGGAAAGACAGTGGATAATAATAAACAATATAAAGGAATGGTGTTTCGAACATATTAACATAGTGTAAATAAATGTATTGTTGTCAATTATATCTTTATGTGCATGGCGTGTGTCGGTGTGTGTAAACAAAAACAGCAGGGAATTTTTTCGTAAAATTATCTTCGTGTTAAAAATATCTTGCTTATTTAAGTACAAATAATGCAAAAATATGTCACAACATAATTGCAGAAAACAAAAATTATATTTAAAAACTTTTTTTGCCTGTCAATGTATCCTAATATTGCCTTACACGTATGTGAAAACATAAAAACTTAGTAAAAATTTTGTTAAAAAAAAAAAAATAATAATAATACCGTTAGGCAGATGTATTATGGGGGAAAAATTATTCCTGAATAAAATATGTATACNGAGACGCATATACTCCTACAGAACGAAGAAACTGACATTTTTCCTTTCGTCGAGCGGACCACGACTTGTCGCAGCCTGCCATGAGAGGTAAAGACAAGCTCGCCGGATGAAGACAGGGAAAGACAGTGGATAAATTATTTGTTATATTTCCTTACCACAAACGAACATATTAACATAGTGTAAATAAATGTATTGTTGTCAATTATATTTTTATGTGCATGATGTGTGTCGGTGTGTGTAAACAAAAACAGCAGGGAATTTTTTCGTAAAATTATCTTCGTGTTAAAAATATCTTGCTTATTTATGTACAAATAATGCAAAAATATGTCACAACATAATTGCAGAAAACAAAAATTATATTTAAAAACTTTTTTTGCCTGTCAATGTAAACTAATATTGCCTTACACGTATGTGAAAACATAAAAACTTAGTAAAAATTTTGTTTAAAAAAAAAATAATAATAATACCGTTAGGCAGATGTATTATGGGGGAAAAATTATTCCTGAATAAAATATGTATACCGTTTAGGTTACTGGAGTTGAATTTGCGAGCATGCATGGACAGGCAGGGCAGCTGACTTTGTCAAAGTTAAAAAAATATGTGCTTGCATGGGAAGAGCTGTGTTATAATATTCACATGCCCACACCTGCACAGAGCTATCTCCAACCCAATATTGTATATAAGGATGGGCAATTACAAGAATAAAATGGTTGCAAAGTAGAGTAAACTCACTTTTATTTTTAAAAAATACATGTACATAAGAAAAAATTAATCTTATATTTTTGAAATATTGGTAAGAACTGTTTCAGAATATCCTTCTCGTCAACCCAGGAGCCGTCAGATTTCGAGTGTCCGAGCCACCTCCGAACCACCAGTACGTCGTTTCAGCACCTTCTCCACAAAAAAAAAACATCGGGAAACTTCATAGGCTGGATCTCATCTGCGTAAAAATCTCCAACGATGGGTTCGCCTCGTAAGTCCTCGAGGTAATAGGTGCGTGGGTACCAATGTCGTATGCGAACAACCTTGTACAATTCCGCAGACCAGTTGTAATGATATGCCTTGTTGAAAATGCCACACTGTTTGGAGATGTGCACCAGGTCAACGATCGTGGCTCTAGGCTTGTGTGAGTCCCTCCTCGTCGGAATGGCACAAACGGACCGAAGCAGGGAGTCGTCCTCGACATCTTCGGGGCTCCATGTGAGTGGTAGAATGAACGGTAGAATTAAACTCGCGGACGAGTTTCGGCAGTAGCTCAAGCCACTTGTAGTTTCCGTTCGCAGAGTAGTGTCACAACATTTTGGCTTTTAAAGTCTGGTGAAAATGCTCAATGTTTCTATCCTTGACCCCGGAGGATGCGGAATAGTGATTTATACCTTACATTTTCATCAGTGCATGGAAAGTTGCATTAAAGTATTCTTTGCCATCGTAGGTGTGGCGATTTTTCGGTATGCGTCATTCGCGCAACACATCTGCCATGGCCTCTGTGACATCGCTTGCATTCTTCGAATTGAGCAGCCTGGCCCATGCATACTTAGAAAACGGGTCTATTACAGTCAAAATGTAGCGGTTGCCTTTATTCGCACGAGCAAAGTCTTGCATTTCGATTAGTTCGGATAGGAAAGTATCGTCCAGCCCTTTTATGACATACTTCCGAGGACAATTCCTTCTGGCCAACCTGTGCAGTTCCCCATAAATTGCACATTTTATCATCGCACGACCTAGCCAGATTCGATGATGGATATAATCTCATTGATGTGCAACCGATTGCCCACAGAATGCGAAGTGACTAGTAGTCGTAGTCTATCAATGAGTTTGTTCGGATAGTCCCAAAACATGTAGTCTATCTTGCATTTAGCATCGATCTTCTGCTCCAANGTAGTCTATCAATGAGTTTGTTCGGATAGTCCCAAAACATGTAGTCTATCTTGCATTTAGCATCGATCTTCTGCTCCAATAGTTTCGACCAATTGTGGAAATGGTCCTGCGATAATGCCAAATTTTGCATGCATCGTGTCCTTAAATCGTTATGTTATGGGGTTATTGTTGGCATAATGGGCATGAACGGCAGCAGTACTTGTGCAAACCCCATTCGGTGTAGTACCCAGGATGCCTACGAAACAAAAATTCGCACATACCTTGCATAATTTTCACCTTGAGCTTGCAGATCTACATCACACCTCCAGACAAAGCAGTACTTCCTTGTTTCCGGGAAAACATTTTTCGTTGCGGTGTCGCAGGCTGTACATCTTGTTGCTGTTCCGATCGTAGTAGGAAGCGATGTAGTGGCCGACCAGGCTGCCTACTTTGGGTCCGTACTTTCGTGTTCGTTTTCATTCCCATATACACAGAAAATCGATCAGGGGCAGATCATCGTCGTCTTCGTCGTTAGTGATGCCCCCTTCCGATTCAGGTATTTCCGTACTTCTTTTCCGTTTATGCATCAGGGTCGGACCTTCCACCTTGATTTCACGTTTGATATTCGGCCGAGGCAAAGCTTCCTCCTGGTGTCGACCAAGTTCGTTGAGGCAGCTGGTTTATCGCTTGTAATCCTTCTCCCTTAGATTCTCGAGAGCTAGTCCCGATACATCATCAACATATATACACCCTGCCTTCACAATCTATCCTGAGCATCCAAGGTACACTCGCGAAAGAGGACGGGACCCACCCCACCACCATGTTCATTCGTAACGGTATATACTCCAGCATTTCGAGCGAGTAATGTACGAACTGAACGGTGTTACTATTGACGAAATGCAGGATGTGGGCATAACCAACGCCATAAAAAACTACCCCTCGCCCATGCCTAACAATCTCGACATGGTAAAAATAGCAGACTGGGGAATTGAAGATGGCTACAAAGTTCCCATCTTCGTGAAGGCAAGTTCGTGGTGAGCATGCCACTATCTATGTTACTGGGTTTCGCCGAAAATTATAGGAATCAAGCAATAACTGGTGATAATGATAGCCAAATCGCATCTCGATGCAGTGTTGGGAGCTGGAGAATACCCGCAGTCCATCACTGTAACCCTGACCAACATAAAATGGTTAATTCCCCACGTGACTCCGAGTATCCGCGACCCGTGAAGCTACTGACCTACATCGAGAAGGAAAAAAATCATCGCCATAACCTTCTGGAGCTGGAGTTTGGTTATTTTCTCAGTCCTGTCATCTGTCACGCGAAACCAATGCAAGTNATCGCCATAACCTTCTGGAGCTGGAGTTTGGTTATTTTCTCAGTCCTGTCATCTGTCACGCGAAACCAATGCAAGTCACCTTAAAAAAGAAGCAGACAAGCACAAAGAAAACAGCATAGATTAAAGCGAGAGAAGGGAGACAGTGAATGAGATAAGAAATAGTAAGAACATTGTCACCTACAGAATTTTTATGTGTGTATGATATTACCATCATTTTTCATTCACAATTTCAGCAAGGATAAGCATTAACCCCCCACCCCCCTCAATTGTTTGTAACCCATGGGTCAGAGGCCCAACATAGGTGCCAAATCCAATTTACACGAAATTGTAGAAGTAAAATGAGGAGCATATCACATTAACAAATGAAAAAAAAAAGTTTTATGTTTTTTAAGTCTTTTGTTCTATCACATTGCCTATTTAGAACCATTATAATTTTTTTCTGGGACTGAGAGGGAAGTAAAATCGCTTCATATTTTACACCCCCGAGCGTGGAACTGCCTCCTATTATGAATCTTGAACTCATTCACCCACATCCAGGGAAAGGTATCATATTTATAACATTACCAGTCCCCTTTCCAGCATCATTTCCTTCAACTGAGAATAATATGTTATGTCATCCTTTCATGACCTCGGTGTGATGCATAGAAAAAGAATCTCGAATACAAGACATATGTCAAATAACATCGAATGTTGTAACATATATATGTTTAAAAATCATGATTATGAAATGAGCAATCAAAATATGCAATGGAGAAAAAATTAAAGTAAGGCAGACGAACCTTGCAGACAACGCCGAGAAATCTTGAAGCCATCGTATCCCACAAAGAATATAAAATGGATTAATAATCAAAGTATGGCAGATGAATCTTGCATACAATGCCAAAAAATCATGAAAACCAGTCCATAAAAAACCACCAATTGAGTGAAATTTAAAGCAAGGCAGACGAACCTTGTGTGCNGAAAAATCTTGAAGAAAATACATCCCACAAAGAATACAAAATGGTGGAATAATCGAGACAAGGCAGACGAACCTTGCATGTAACACCGAAAGGTCTTGAAGCCAATGCAGCCCACAAAGAATATAAAATTGAGATATAATTAAAGCAAGGCAGACGAACCTTGCGTACAATGCCAAAAAATCATGAAAACCAGTCCATAAAAAACCACCAATTGAGTGAAATTTAAAGCAAGGCAGACGAACCTTGTGTGCAATGCCGAAAAATCTTGATGGCAATGTTGCCCACAAAAGAACACCAATTGAGAAAAAGTAAAATGTGTGTAGAGTGTTCAAAATATTGCGAATACAAAAAGAAGAGATAATAAGCTGACGACACACCTGACAAGAAATGTGCCCTCTTGCATGGGCAATGGCTACCATCATGATTCTTTAATGGCATGACTGACAAGATATGCATACTCTTCTTTAAGCCTAGTCCACACTTGGACTCAAAGTTGCGCGTCGTTGTTGCAGGCTGACCCGATTCGATGTTGCAGGTCTGTTCGGGGGCTGCCCGCAAAAATGTGTCATGTCCACACTACAGAGGCAGTTTGACTCAAAACGTCGCAGGAGTTAGCACTTGCGGGCATTTCTCTCTCGCTAATTCTACTTATTAAAAGTAGAAATAAGAGAAAACAAAGAAGATGGTGGGTTCGAAAGTTGATAAGTGCCAACAATGATACATGCAGGGATATTTTAGACACACTACGGCTAGAAGATGGAATGGGATTTTTCAACTTTTTAAGGATGACACCTTGTGATTTCGAACAGCTTCTGCGAATGGTTGCGCTGAAGGTGTTTAAACCAAATACCAAGTTTAGAAATTCAATTTCCCGTACCGTGAAACTCGCAACCACACTCTGGTACCTTGCTAGTGGAGACTCCTTTACAAGTCTCATGTATACTTTCAAGATTTCCAAACAAAGTATATCAGTGTTTGTCCCAGAAGTGTGGGAAACCATAATTTTTTATGTTCCTGCCTAAATTGACTTTTTATAGTGAGAATTGTTTTACCAATTTTGAAAGCCGAAATACTATATTTTTGGGACAAATCACACACTACTTTTGCCCGTTNTACAAAGTATATCAGTGTTTGTCCCAGAAGTGTGTGAAACCATAATTTTTTATGTTCCTGCCTAAATTGACTTTTTATAGTGAGAATTGTTTTACCAATTTTGAAAGCCGAAATACTATATTTTTGGGACAAATCACACACTACTTTTGCCCGTTTGTCACGGTTCCTGTAATCGGCACTTGTCGCGTCCCACAAGCAAACATTCATTTGTAAGTCCTCAATTAAATGTAGAGTAGTTTCGGTCATCCTAATACTGTTGAGAAAACAAAACTGTAGAAAGTAGGTAAACGATAGAAAACGAGGAAAAACAACACGGTGGCAATAACGAGAGAAGACTGGAGGTTGTCCCCGAACATGCGTCCATACTTGCAATGTTGCGCAACATTGTATCAGTGAATCCCGTTTCGATGGGATTCAAAACCTTGTATCACCTAGACCCGCAATACACTCGAGATTCATGGGGACATGTTGCGGGACTCAATCGCAACACTCCCGATTCAAGCGAGACACAGCCCCGTTACAAAGATGCGCAACTTTGAGTCCAAGTGTGGACTAGGCTTTTGGCTACAGTGTATCGCAGCAGATGATGGTGAGATATATCTACATATAGCCATTGACATATCCATAGGGCTGTATGTGTATGCTATCTTCCATTATCTAACTCTGGTCATATGTCCATGTTTGGGCCAATTTATTTATGCCTTCGGAATATAGTTCATGCTGGTGCGACCTTGTCGTACGAACATCTACCTTCATCAACCAGTGCTGCTCCAGAAAAGAAATTAAGTCTTCGAATTTAATTTTATTTTTTACTTTACATTTGTGTATACCTTTTGCCCTTTTCCACTGCATTTGTACGAATAACGTTTTGCCCATAGTTCTACGAAATCTGTCATGATATCTCCTCCACATTCGTCTCTGAACTTGCAGACAACTTTCTTGTTTTTTTCCGAGTAGCAGGGCTGCATTGTGGAGTAGGCAATTTTGTCAAATTTGTTTTTAAAATCTTGATAGCTGGCCAAATCATTGTAAAAGTAGAGGGTGTGTATCTAGTACAGGAAGAGTCGGTATCCATATATAATAGATCCAGGTCATCTCCGTACCAATCGTTCATGACATCATAATGAAACTTGTACATTAAAGTTTTGAACAGGTAGAGAACAGAGAACCCTGCATAAATAGGTTTGTCAAGTATGATTTCTTCATGTTTGAAATGCAGGAGGGCCAGATTATTGTCGTAAATTGTGCAGCCGAGGAACATTGCCTTGACTACTAGTTTCTTGATTCTCTTTTCGTTGCTCACCAATTCGAATTTTAGTCATATTCTCTTATTTTCCATANCTTGACTACTAGTTTCTTGATTCTCTTTTCGTTGCTCACCAATTCGAATTTTAGTCATATTCTCTTATTTTCCATAAGCTTCCCAAAAACACTGTTATTTGTTAATTTAAAGAATTCTTTTTCAAAATCGTTTTCAGTGGCTTGCCATTTTGTTGTGTTAAGCTCGACGTAAGGTTTCAGCCAATAACTTTGTTCGAATTCTAGTACACATGAATTTTCTTTATCTTTAATCCATGTCATACAGCTTGAGGTAGTGGACAATATAATTATTTTTATCTTCGAGAGTAGTCATTAGTTTCAGATGCTTGGAGCCAGCAGTATGCTGGTTGACAGGTAGGAAAGTCAAATCATTGTGGCCTTCATTCGTTTCTGTGGGATATTCTATTTCGACTTCGAGNGCTGGTTGACAGGTAGGAAAGTCAAATCATTGTGGCCTTCATTCGTTTCTGTGGGATATTCTATTTCGACTTCGAAAATATAGCCAGCATCGGCATCGTCTGGCACAGACATGACATCGATGTGTGTGTTCTCGGCCTACTGAAAATTGCATATTGGGAGCAGCAAACTTATGGCCCATCTATACAAGTTGTTGGCATCCAGGTACTGCAGGTAGGTCGTCGGCTTGCTGGGATAATATGTTTCTGGTGAGTAGATGTTGTTCGATACCGCATGTCATTTGATGAACTTGGCTCACTGCCATGGATACCTTCCTCAATGAACATGTCATTAATTCGAGTTGTACATCCATCATCTGGAGCATGGCATCAAAAGCTAACCCTGGGGTGCTGACATAGTGCGCACAGTCGAGCTTGTATGTGGAAATTCACAAGTCCCTAGAGTTGAAAACATCGGCCAGGAGGACATCTGTCTTGAGGTATATATCGCTGTATTACCATAATGAGGTGCATCCGAATGCTTGCCCTACTGCCTGGGCACGAGAATAATCATCCTCGGTAATTCCAGAGACTATCAGCATGTTCAAAAATGCATCTTGTGGGGGCAACTGCAGCTCGTTCAATTTCTCCCAGCTGTCTACATAATCGCAAGGAAACATGCATTTTCGTGTGGCAAGTGTCAAATGGTTGGGGTTGAAGAACTCCTGCATATTTGAGAATTTTTAAGGTGGTAAGTACTCGACTAAGGATGCCAGACTGTAGGCCATATAACGAAAAGTATTAACAAACTGCACTGAAAACCTGTCACTCACCTGCTTCAAAAATTATATAATTATTTCTTTTGTTTCTTGAATAATGTATATTTATTTGTTGTCATGCCCCCAAATTCTTGATAGTATATTATTTTTCATAGCTGAGATTATGGAACTATACAACCAGTTTCTTCAGGCAGCGGCGAAGCAAATTGCAGCTCATGCATGCAGCCCCGATGTACTTGCTGGTAATGGTCATGATCCCTCACTTTGTAATTTTCAACAGAAAATTATGAGAAGCTATAACAACTCACTGTAGCCTGATTACAATTTGCTTGCTCAGTTGCTGAGAGCGGCTCCATCTTCTTCGTAGTTGCATATATATTTAAATTTTTTTTCCGATATCCACGTTAGTGTCCAAAAATTTATTTTCTGCGTCAAATCCCATGTACAGTATCGAGGCAGTAGGCAGTGTGGAGGTTGAGGCTGCAAGAATTACATAATTGTCTATCTTGACATGCACACAGAAACTGTATGTCTCGTACTTTTGGTATGCATTAGTGTGCGAGTGTTTGGGGTCTGGCTGGCAGGTGTGCACTGGTTTGAGCAAGGTCTCGAAGTTAGCATACACTATAATGAGCAATTTATGTCAAAAATTATAATTTTTGAAATTCAAAATGGGCGGCCTACCATCTTGTCCTGATGTAGACATCTCGGCGCGCACTGGTAGGTGGTTTTTGCAATATTGCTTGTGCTGCTGTAGACACTGTTGGCCTGTCAACCCAGTAATTCTTGGCAGGTCATGGTAATATGCGAAACGCCTCTTGCAGATGTGAACTCCACCTGAGTGGGTCGTCAACTGCGATCGCATCAGTCTTGAAAAATTATTGATGTAGTGATGTGGTCGAGGTAACCCAGAGCTGGTGGAGCGTAGAATTGCCCGGCGCTATAACTCAGTGGAGAGTTAATGATGTGTGTCGTTCGGACGACGGGCAAGGGGACCCTGGATGCCTCCGTCAGTTTTAAGATGAAGTTGTCATGCACTTAATATTACACTACTTACACATGTTGACCTTGTGGCGAGACTGTAGGCCAGCTTGTATGCCTGAAATATATTAGAAAACTTGTGGGTGGTATTGCAAGGAGGTGCAGCGTCCTATGTGTCCCGGAGGACAATGAATCAACACTCACTGAATTTTAAAAAGCTGTTTATTCACGTACTTTATTACATGTTCGGGAAGTTCACATGTGCATATTCAAAGAAACTGACCCAGCACTTACGGCCTGTCGGTGATCTTTGCGTAAAAATGACCTAAGTCACGTTGGTATTATGCAAAGACATGGTAGCGTTAAACTCTCTGGTGGGCGTGCAGATGGTACTCCCCTAGGTACAGAAAAGAAATCAAAGGTTCCGGTTAATTATGTTACTATTGTAATGAAATGAGATCAGCCTAAATGATGGAACCGCGGGGGTTCACGGAGCAGACGACCACACTGCCAGTCTGGCTCATGTGCTGAGGTGAACTGGGTGAATGGTGTCGGCTTCTTCGACATGTGCGTCAACCGATGTCAAACTCCGAATGTTAAAACATGACATACACACTATGTAACATTATTGCAATGGTGAAAAATTATATAAATTAAAGGAAATGCATTGGTGACACCCCCGTTGATTAACAGTCTGTTAAGCTTGATGTTGTGAAGTTGTCGAGGAGTGTACTGCCGTAAATAAAATGTTACTGTGATGGAGACCTTTATAGGCAGTCTCCTTTGACTAAAACACAATTGCCCTCTTATTAATAGACATTGGATACAGATTTACACATTATTGTGAAAAGGTATTCCATTTCCCGCGACGTATTTGTATTTCACTTGCTACAGTGTTGCCAGGCGACTATCTCCTGAAGAGATGGACGAGTCCACCTGGGAAAAGGGGTGTGGATTGTCACGCTCGANAGTGTTGCCAGGCGACTATCTCCTGAAGAGATGGACGAGTCCACCTGGGAAAAGGGGTGTGGATTGTCACGCTCGATGGCCCTTAACACAATAAAACCCACCCTTGACTGTAGCTTTGAGTATGATGAAGTTCTGTGATATGTTTAGAAAAATGCTGTGCACAATTGGTTACACTTTGGGGCAGAATCGTGAGATGTAAGCCGGATGTCCGGTCGGTTTCAGTGAACCAAGTGTGTTACGTCATAAGTCGTGGGGTGAGCTGCTACGATGTAATGACTAACAGTCTGTGCGCCCGACGGCTGTGGCTTTGAGGCACACACACCGTTTCGGATCGCCAACTAATTTATTACAAGAATTACCTTGTGTAATAANAGTGTTGCCAGGCGACTATCTCCTGAAGAGATGGACGAGTCCACCTGGGAAAAGGGGTGTGGATTGTCACGCTCGGTGGCCCTTAACACAATAAAACCCACCCTTGACTGTAGCTTTGAGTATGATGAAGTTCTGTGATATGTTTAGAAAAATGCTGCGCACAATTGGTTACACTTTGGGGCACTTAGCACTCTACATTCGGCCTACAGGCCAGCCAAAGTCACTTGGTAGTGTGTTACGTCATAAGTCGTGGGACGAGCTGCTACGATGTAATGACTAACAGTCTGTGCGCCCGACGGCTGTGGCTTTGAGGCACACACACCGTTTCGGATCGCCAACTAATTTATTACAAGAATTACCTTGTGTAATAAATAAAGTAGGATGGTCTCTTGAGACATATAGTACATGTTTGCAAGAAGGTGCAAGTTTCGTCCCTGTAAACCTGTTCTAAGCACTCTTGGCCTGATATTGTTGGTGCAGCCTGGTATAGCTGGTGCAGTTGATGTGACTGTGGTGGTCAGAGTGGGAACAAGGAGCTCGTTGATACGTGGTTCACGTCAAACGGCCCCTCCTCTGGTGAACACTTGACTGCACAGTTCCCCATGTGTCCTATTACGCTGTTAGGTGCAACCGGCGGTGTGTGGGTTCAATCTGTGGCGTTGCCTAAGTGCATAAGGCCCACGACTCTGGGAGCTGACTGGTTGCTGCTGGGTGGTCAGGACTCTGACCCTGGCGAGGCTGGCGTCCCATGACATACATGTGTGGGTGGGTGTGACCCCACCGCATGTGATGCATGCTGGGCGAGTCAGGCGGTGCGGCCGCTTGGAGCGGCAANCGTCCCATGACATACATGTGTGGGTGGGTGTGACCCCACCGCATGTGATGCATGCTGGGCGAGTCAGGCGGTGCGGCCGCTTGGAGCGGCAAAGAGGGGTGGTGGGCCCCTCCTTCTGTGACTCCTCTTTTCTGCTGCAATGTGAATGCCAGCATGATGTGGATGTATTAGAAGGGGAAGGAGAGGGACCATTGAAGAGCTGTGAAACCCGGTTACACTCCTGCTGTCGTTTTAACCAGCGTCCTCCGGTGTGAGATCACTGGCTGGGTCTTGCTGAAGGTGCCATGGTAAAGCCATCGAGAGCTGCCCTGTGGGCCATCGGTGGTGTCACTGATAATCAGCACCATGACACTGGAAGTCACAATGCTGCGGAGTGACCCTTCCGGGCCTACAGTGTTCCTCCCTCGGGGACTTCTTCCTCCACATCCCTTGTGGGCATCGAGACGCGAGATGTCATGGCGGAGAAGAGGCACCAAATACTTTTCCCATCGCTGCGGTGGTTTCGTATCCCGACTTCGCCTTTGGCGGCGATTGGTGTGATTGTTTCCTGGTGCTCGACATCCTGCTGGTTAGGTGTCGTGATGCTTGGCATCCCCACTGTCAATCGGAGGTCATCGCGGTGGACAGCAGCCCTCCTGCAGTTGCTCACCCTGATGAGGTACATACTAGCAGCTTCACCACTGAATGTGGTTCGCACCACTTCTGGGCGAACCCAGCGCAGAAGTTCACACCGCTGGCTAATTTGTGCACCCTGATGTAGATCAGTTGACCGGGTGCCAACCGCCGTGCTGCTCGTGTGGTGGCAGGGATGCATTTTTCAATGCAGTGGTCTTGGTTTTCGCGAGCTGCTTTTAACTCTGCCTCCCTGCTCTGTTTTCTGGCTGTCCCATTTTCTGGTTTGCCCGCGCTCTCTGGCTGGCATGCGGCAAATTCTCCAGGTAGTATGAGTTCGCGGTCCTGCAGGATCGCTGCTGGAGTCTGCCCTGTTGCGAGATTCACCCATATCCTTATTGTGAGGTAAGTCTTCACCAGATAAACACCACCAATAATAACCTCACTGCATGTGACCTATACTGTGACGTGGTGCAAGTGCAGCTAGAGTGCGCACTCACTCGCTAGCATAAAGACCGTTGCGCCCAGCCAGCTGTAGAGTGTTGGCTTGTAATACATGGCCATTTAGAAACATGTTCACCTAGTAACCATGATGTGTGGAGACTGTTTGTTCCCCCCAGTGTTAGAGTGCAGGCACTGAGACATGCACATGATAGTAACACATCAGGACACACAATTTGCAATGTGTGTGAACATTTCTTTTCACCCAATGAACCAAGCATGCACGCAGGTATGTGCAACAGTGTGTCAAGTGCAAACAAATTCAAAGCATTCAAGTGCATACCAATTCACAACATCCCCAACTGCCCACTAACCCCGTCGACCTCATGGGGCCCTACCCCTGGTCCTCA
>NQII01000478.1:0-46362 GCA_002778355.1 Clitarchus hookeri
TCGAGAACACTTTAAGAAGGTCGGGGATTGAGCACCAAAAAACCATGCCTTACACACCAGAACAGGGGGGAGTCTTGGAGCGAATGAATCGCACTGTGGTCGAGAAGGCACGTTGCATGCTCTTGGATTCAGGACTTCAAAAGAAATTGTGGGGCGAAGCAGTCATGACGGCAATCTACTTGAAAAATAGATCACCGACTGCAGCGGTTGTTGGAGCAACTCCCGAAGAGGCTTGGACTGGGTCAAGAGTTGACCTGACACACCTCAGAACCTTTGGGTCAAAGGCTTATGCACCTACTCCCAAGCATAACAGAAGAAAATGGGAGGCCAGAGCTCAGGAGTACATCATGGTTGGCTATCCAGAGGGAACAAAGGGTTATCGTCTCTATGACCCGAGAAGACCTGGAAGGGTAACTATTGCTACAGATGTAGAGTTTATGGAATCTGACATTCCAAAGGGCGGATCAAGGGGCCCAGCATCTGCTGATGATAAAACACACACCACTGAGAAGCCTCCTGTACTACCAGTGGAGGGTGTTATAGTGGATGATGAGTCCTTGCCCTCATCTGAGTCCTCGGACTTCCATGGATTTGAGGACCTTCCCCCAGCTGACAGCAGAGTGGGGAACTCCTTGGACAGCATTGAGGATGGCAACGCAGAGGTTGTTCATACGCCGGAGAATGCTGAGAGACGACTCCAGGACAACTTTCAACGAAGGTATCCAGAGCGACAGCGCAAACCGAAGATATATCCTGATCATGTTTCTTATTTATGTGTCAGTGAGCCACCTTCATATGGTGAAGCTATGCGGTGCAGTGAAAGTGTTGAGTGGAAGTGTGCTATGCAAAGTGCGTATAGTGCTTTGATAAAGAAAAACACTTGGGTTTTGGTGGATAAACCAAATAATTGTAATATTGTAGAATGTAAATGGGTTTACAAAATCAAACCAGCACAAGGCTTTAAAAATTATAAAGCCAGACTTGTGGCGAAAGGATTTACACAGCAATATGGGGTTGATTCTAACTAAAGCCCTACCTCNAAGATTCTCTCAGACTGCTGCTAGCTCTTTCAGTGAATCTAGGTCTGAGTATCGTTCCATATCAATCACTTATTGGTTGCTTAATGTATTTGGCAGTTACTACCAGGCCTGATATAGCTTATGTGGCTAGTTATTTAAGTCAGTTCAATACAAAGTACCGGATGGAGCATTGGAAGGCTGCCAAAAGGGTACTGAGGTACTTAAAGGGTACCATGAACCTAGGTTTATGTTTTACCGAAGATGACAAGGACATAATTGGGTATGCTGACGCCGATTGGGCACACAACCCTGTTGATCGAAGGTCATATAGTGGTTGTATTTTTAAAATGGCGAATGGTCCTGTGTCATGGGAAGCAAAGAAGCAAGGGTGTGTTGCTCTCAGTAGCACTGAAGCAGAGTATATTGCTATGAGCCATGCTGTTAAAGGCGCCAAGTTCCTTAAAGGTCTACTAAATGAAATAGTAGGTGTTGACAAGCCTGTTTTGTTATATAATGACAACCAAAGTGCTCAGAAACTAGTGTATAACCCCATGTCTCACAACAGGACGAGACATATTCATGTGAAATACCATTACATTAGAGAGAATGTTGACGCAAATAATTTGAATGTTGAATATCTGCCTTCTGATAGAATGATTGCAGATATTCTAACTAAAGCCCTACCTCCTGTTAAGCATAATTTTTGTGTTAAGGGCATTAATATGTGTTAAGTTTTTTCTTCTCTTTGCATTGTCTTTTCATTTGTACTTATGGTTAAGTATGTATGTATCCCCATATTAAGGGGGAGTATTATTGTATGTATGCCTGGATTAAGGGAGAGTGTTGAATATTAGCCTCTGCTATATTTAAGGTTAATCCTGGCTATACAGAGAGTCGAGGCTATTGTCCGAGGCCATGCAGGTGTTCAGTCAAGTTGATGATGGCGCTCTCACAGCATGTCGGTCGGTTGTAGTTATGTCGTGTTATATCCTAATACATCTGTTATACTCCACTCCAGTTTATTATTTGTCTTGCGTGTTTTTTCTACGGGTACTCAAAACTTAATTTGGTACATTATAATGTTAACCAATAAGAAAAGTAAATTTTAAAATGGAGGGCTCTCAAAGCAACACGGCAAAAATCTTTTATTTCCATTGAGAACATTTTCTCTCTTCACCCTGCAACTCTTGGCAACACCGCCTACGTCACCACGGAGTAGCCAATAGTATTGAGACATGTCAGTCTTTCGTCTGGCCTGGGTGGAAACACGGGCACTCTCGGCAGTCGGAGTTTGACACAGTGGCGGTCACTATGCTGGTCAACTTGTTGCTGCTTCGAAGACCCATTTGACGGCGGACGGCGATTCTGCTACACAGTTTTCACCACAGATGAGGCAGCGTACATCGTGGTCTTCCATAGCTGCTCCAAATTATTCACCAAAGGTAGGAAAATATGTCCATAACTGAATTTAAATAACAGGCAGGCAAAATTATGTGACGGGAACTAATTTTTTTCTTGCCCATGAGACAAAAAACATATAGTTTCAATTGAGTTATGAGGCCATGTCTTTTATATGGTCGTATAGTAGTAAAAATTTTGATTTTTATATTTAGCTTAATAAAAATCCAGGATTGGCCAAATCACATGCAAAACTTACTATTAATATTAGCCTTATCAGAATAGAGGTATGCTTGAATGGCAATTTGAATGTGCTGTATTCTGTGAACCTTACTCTACATTCGTGAGAGTGGAAATATGATAAATTATATGGTATTATATGCACGTCAAATAAAAATTTCTTTTTAAAGTTATTAAAATACCAAATTATGGGTCAAATTGGCCTAAAAACAACAGAAAAACTAATTAATATAGCAAAGTACTTTATATTCATAAAAAATGAAAACCAAACAAATACAGTACAACCTTACTAAAAAATCTCTAATGGTTTCCAGAAATAAGGCAGTTATGGTGGGAAGGTTAATATGGATATTTTGGAAAAATTTTGACCCACCCCGAACCCCTGTATGTCAAAATTTGCAATTTTTTGCATGAAGTCAGTGTTCAATTGTCCCTAGTACAAAAATGACACATGTTTTAATTTGAGGTAAATTTTTCTATCAAGCAGATATCTACTGAAAAAAAAATTATACCCAAGCGGTGTATACATATGGTCCTTCTCATATAAGTTGGTGAGATTCTGACATTCAGTGAGTGGCAATTTGATGTATATGAAACAAATGAAGTGCCATTTACAAAATCCTGTATCAGCTGATGCACGAACGAACAAAAGTTAATATTATGTTGGCTATTCTGAGTGCACTGCCAACGCACATTAGACAAGCAGAAAAGACGTGATAGGAAAGAGTTCCTAGATTAATTAATAGTTTATTTTACGAGGTCACAAACTAGTGGTTGTTAGTGTTACAAACTAAACTTTGTGATAAAGTAGTAATGTATAGGTGTTCAAAATGAAATGCACAATAAAACAATCCGTATCCAAATGAAACACAACTTCAAAACCTTTTTCACGTCCTATGCCCCCTCTCCGATCTTGCTTTCCATACGTGCTTGATATTAATTTCAAAAGCATACAGAAATATTGCATAATATAGTTGAATAATTTTTTTTAATAATTTGACTAAATATATTTCAAATTCGTGTTGTTCTGAACCAGTAATAGAAGAATATTCAAGTTTTAAAAAGATGCTATCTATTGAGCAATACAAACGGTGCAGATCTCACTCTGTCATGCCATGAGCGCCATCTATCTGCTCTTTACCAAAGCATTACAAGCCAGAGAAGAAAACTTTCATGCTAACAAATTTAAGAACAGATACCAATAGTTTTATTTTTCTACAAGCTCTGCATAGTTTTTAAAGTAACATCTATTTCGTGTATAGCGATTTTGAGTACTAGTGTCTTCTATTCAGCCGGTAATCGTTCATCTACGTCAATTATACGCTATATTGTTCTCCTGAAAACCCATTTCCTTATTTCAGAAGAAATTGGGACACGCGTGAATAGATTTTAAGCAATTCTAACGTTATTCCACGTTACATATTTCCAACTCAAATATATTAGCTATAGCGTCTAAATTGTGATAATAGATACAACTACCGTCTCGAAAATGTTAACCCAAGTACACTGTCTCGGACAAATTAAAAAAACAGTTTAAAATATTTAATTTTTTGCAAGGTTTTGTCTTTTTACTTTTATAACCTACAAATTTTTTTAGGCAGATGTCAATCTAAAATATTTTTAAATTTGTTTAGCATTAGAGTACAATGTGTAATGACGCAGTATTCTTAATTTTCGGAACACGTGTTTCAATTTCGTTCGTTTTTCTTAAGCTTCGTAATATTTTTATCGGGTTTGAAGTTAAAAGCAGTGGTGGTTCATTTTTCCGTGATAGTATGTTTATCGAGCAGACGTTTGCCGTTTTACATTTATCAGGCGTCTGTTTACCGTTTCGTTTCGAACGTTGGAGTTTTTGTTAAGCATCAGCATTATTTAGAAACTTTCAGGCTGCGTCATACAAATTTTATACCAGAAGTTCGTTTATCTGTATGTTGACGGCGCAGTCTTAGTTCCTACAACGCAGTTTGGATGACGCTGCTGGCAGATGCCGGATGCCGTGCCCTTATCGTAGGAGAAGGGGGTGATAGGCCTGCATAATAAATACCTGGGGTGTCTATCACCTAAAAAAGAAAAAGTAACCAACTGTTGGAGAAGACGCATCGAGCGTGAAGAACGTCACCCACACCGGCAAGCACCCGCGACCGTTAAATCTTTTATCACTATACATTTATTTTTGACTTAACCTAAATAATTCTATCAAATTATTTCCGTCGGTGTGGGAGGTCGTAAGGGTGCCAGGAGGGAACAAACATTCCTCCTTCCTTCGTAACTTCGTCTTGCGATGCAAGTTTTGAGACATGAATAATCTGTCAACGACGGTGGCGCTGCTCTACACTTGTATATTTATCTGTGAACGGTTCGTACTCTGCATACCGGAACTTCGTATGTGAACTCTGTCACTAAATGATGAATAAAGTATAGAACAAAATACTCTGGAACTTGAACTTATTTCTTAATTAATTGGCGTCCATTTTACTGAGTCTCGTGTACTACCTTTGAGCTAGCCGTGGCAACTTAACGTATAGCGGTGTAACTGTAGCGTCCAACGTTACAAAGGGCAAAAGGATTAGCTGACAACATGTTGATAAAAAATACAGCCTCCTCTTGATGCACTAGCTGATGGCAAAAGGATACAGAAACTAAAAGTAAACATTGGCGCTATTTTCGTCAAACTGTCAGAATCTCGCCAACATACATGAGACAGACAGTAGCCTCCCTTTGTCACCCAAAATGTTAAAAAACATCAAACAGCACAAGGTTTTACCAAGCATTTTAAGTCAATGTTCAAATGTCTCTGGCATTAAATCAACATGTTTTTCACATGGAATATTAATTAAATTCAATAGTCAGATATCTTTAGAATAAAATGATACCCTACACATGTGTATTTGACTTCCCCTTATCATCATAATGTTTAAATATTGCACTGCAACTGAGCAAAAAGTAAAATTTGCAGTGTCTTATTGCAGGAAAATAAAATAATTTATTACTGAAATGCATATTTATTTCAATAGAAATTAATCATCTAAATTAACTGATATCCTGGAAGGGTATATATGAAACCTCTTTGTTGTCAAATAATGTACAAGCACCAAGTGCTCGAAACTCACAACAAGTGTACTAAGATTGAGTTATTAATTACTGAAGGTCAGAAAGAAAACTATTTTAATGACTATATTTATTTGCCTCTGTCTCTAAAATTACAAGATTTAAAATGAAATATTATGACTAAATGCATTAACAATAACTTGCGAGGCGCCTACAGACTACATCCATGAACTAGTTGCATCCCATCCTCCCCACAGCAGACTTTACATGTGATTAATACTACTCTTTAGGCACGTACCACAACACCACATCCATGGATTGCTTACCTGTTCAGTATTATTTATTTCTACATACACAAATGCATACACCCCTACAGAGGACATTTCCACACGCATACAGATATTATCATCTTTAAACTGTGGACAAATGTGATTTTTACTGAAATAAAATACACGCGTCGCTTCAAAACACTCCCCAACATGCAAAATATGTTTCCTTTAATTTTCTAGTACTGTGTGTGGAATATGTTACTAAAACAATGTCTCATACCATTTATGTTGTTCACCTTAACAATGATTACATGTTCCTATTTTATTTATTAAGTAAACACAGCAGTTGAAGTAAACATTAAATTTAATTGCACTGTAATGCTTATATTGACATGAAATGGAAGGATATGCAAACAGAATAAAGAATAAACTACAAAGGTCTTTCAAAAGTGTTCACTTTACTGGAAACAGTTTACATATAGTGTAACAAGTTGGCATTCTTTCTACTCAATTAAAAAAAAAAATTGCAAGTCCATATAAAAGGTGGGTCATCAACAATCATTCATAAAATTAAGCTAAAAACGTTACCAAATAGGAGTAAAAGAAAAGAGCATAAGTCATCAACAAACAGTTATAAAAAACCACAGAAATCTATGTCGTAATAACACAAGCAAAGTGAGAACGCAATCGAGTGAGAGAGTGAGAGAACAACAGCCAACAGCAAGACAAACCTGCTATGGGTAGTCGTATCGCATGCAAAAACCATAAGTGGCGGGTAGAGAGTGGGTGGAGACAGTAGGCATTGACTAGCACTGGCGGCCAATGGGGTTGGTATCTATTTTTAGATATGAGCTAAGTCCAGTACAGTTCTCACAAAAGAAACACAACATGCAGCAACCAAAAAAAGTGCAACAAATGTATTGTTCTATAGATTATACTCAAATTTTAAACTTTTTTCAGCCAAGTTTTTTACGATCCCCCAAAAACGAATTGTTGTAGAAAGGGGTATGCTCTAATGGGGTTGATATAGAGTATTCTATATAGTTGCTTTTCTTAATATTCAGCCAAAGTAATTTATTTTATTTATTGTTACTACTGCTTACCTTCACCATCAATTAACAAGAGAATTTGGAACAAAAAAGGACTTTTGTGGTTTACCTTGTTCTTTCAATTAACATGAATACATGCCAAACACTACACCCTCATCACAGACTTCCATTGTGTTGGGTCTACATGTATTCAAAATTTACTAACATTTCTACTGTTTTCATGGCTACTATGAATAAATAAATTGCTGAACAAACAAAATTAGCATTTCTATTAACAAACTGGGAACACAAGTTCAATAATAGGCAATGAGAATGTAAATCTTCCTAATGGTTGGAATGGAAAATTTACATTCTTATTAAGGGGAACCTTCCCTCCCTATTTTTTGATTCTTGGCTTTACTAAGTTATATTTTTTTTTTTAATTCCAAAAGTACCCTTATACCCAGCTGGCTATTGACCTTTCACAGTAGTACAGATGTAACAACTGAACTACGAACTTGTATTTGTATCACAATATAGATTTTTCCAAATTTTGGCAGAATGAAAATTGTGACATAATTAGGAGTTTGTAGTTCACTTGTCTTGTCTGTGCAGCAGTGTAAGATCAAAAGCTAGTTGGGTATAGAACTACTTTTAAAATTTTCTTTTTTTAAAACTATAAACAAGTTAGAGAAACCAAGAATACAATGTGGTTGAGAAGGTTCCCCTCAATGGCTAATTCATGCATAATTAATTCTTAATGAGAGTTGTGAAGTGTGCATACTTTCATCTAACAAATGCCTTGTTTTTTAATTAAGCAAGAAAAAGATACATTTAACTGTCATGTACATACCCAGCATTTAATTTGACCTTATAGTTAAGATTTTTTCTACCATTTCTCATTCTTCCAGACCCAATCACTGATTTACATTATTATTAATCACATCATTATAAGCAAAAATTAAACAATTCAAGTACTTCATGCAGCTCTTGGGCAACTGAGACAATATTTAAAAGTTTCAAAATTACTTTTACATTACATGCTGACTTTAATTTGTTGGACCTGCGAAAGAAAATGTGGCATGCTTAAATTTTGCTACTGGTATCAAAATACATTACATACCGTTATTACACTCATAACTTTCATTAGTATAGCAACCTATATTAAGATGTCTTCAAAACTATCTACAATTTGCAAGCACTGTCATGTATATTGCAATGTTTACTAGATATTAATTTAGTATATAGTTTGGCATGAATCTTACAGAAGATATGCACTGTTAAATTCAATGCATTTATAACTATATATATATATATATATATTTTTTTATTATTTTTTTTGATAAATTTGTTTTTATGAGTGAAATTACAAAAGGAAACTATAAGTCCTTCCTGAATGAGTTACTTTACCCTAATTCTACAAATGACTGAAATAAAATGACAAAGTGGAACACTTACAAAGTAGTAGTTGTCATCATTCAAGAAAAGCAATTTACTGTTAATAAATCTATGTACTCAGTTGTACTCAGCAAATGTTTAGCAATCACCTAAAAATTATCTTTAATATTATCCAAACTTATAAATAAAAAAAATATATCAGTACAGACACAGAACTTACCATTTTAGACTTCCTTGCCCCTAAGACATTATTTTACATGCCTGCAGAGTTTGAGCAATTACAATCATGTAATGGCAAACAAAAATAATATAAGTGTGCTGCTCTTCAATATTTCGAGGTATAGACGTATGTTGGAAAACATGTTCTGTTGTAAATATCTAAATTTGGTAGTGTAAATAATATTCAGAGTAGGGTTATGTCAAGTTTGCATTAATTTATTAATATGCCTGTAGTTGACTAGGGAAGTGGGTAAAACCAAGATGGCTATTGTGACTTGTTTGGTGTGTTAGCACCAGTGATTAAATGGAAAAGTAAAATGTGAATAAAACTGTTTGCTGTATTAAATGAAATATTTCAAATATTAAAACCAATGACATGTTATGGGTCCAGAAACAAAACTGATAGCTTCTATGTAATAAAGGGAAGACATTGCATTACAGGAAAAACAAAGAATTGATTGAGTGAGTGAAGAGATATGGGTGGCTCTTAACATTGAGGTCTTGAGAGCCAATGATGGTGAAGTGAGGCGAGTATGGAGCTGCATCAGAATGAAAAGGAGGGGAAAATGGGAGATCCCTGAGAAAACCGGCCAACCAGTGGCATCATTTGGCACGATTTCCACATGCAAAAATTTGGGAGTGACCCAGCTGGAAATTCAACCCGGTTTGCCAAGACAGCAGACCAGTAGTCTACCCACTACACTACCGCGGTCCCCGGAAAAATAACGAGGATAATTCACTAACAGGATCACTATACCACTTTGATGGCTTCACAACTCTTCCATACCTAGATGTTAAGACATATTTATTATGTATTTTATTTATAGGTGTACTGGTTACTGGATTGCCCTCTACTGGTAGTAGCATTTATGACACACTGTGCTTCTGCAGGAGCACCTTCAGTACTGCTCACTCCCTTCCTACACTTTTTGTCCATAAAGCCATGAAAACCATTAGTAAGGGAATCTTCCACATCACTAGCAGTTTGCAAGAAGTTTTGTGAAACATCCATTTTGTTCATACTGTCACCTTGAAAGGCACACACAGGTAATATGATATTTGTCTGCTTTACTGTGTGCTAGTGGATAATCAGTCCTAAGTTTCTACTTTATGAGCTACCTTGTCTGGACGAAGTACATTTATAGAACGCTAAAGATAAAACTGGGACAAATGCTTGAAGCCTGCATCCCAAAAGCAACTTGCAGGTAATGTAATGTTGCAGTCTATAGTTATCAATACATTTGGGAAATATTAAATTTTCTATATTTTTGTAGATGATAAAAACTCGGTCAGTATTTAGAAAATTGTGGCAATAATAATTTGTTTGTATTTAATATATTTTCGTTTTTTCAAATTTATTATTTTATTTGAGTCGTTCAACAGTATTAGCAGACGTCACAGGATGACAATGCACTTTTTCACTGGGTTAGTAAGCTTGAGACACTGCTGCCGTGTTGCGATACATGAGTAAATAAGGAAAGTGCAGGTGGTAACATTTGGCTGACGTGACACGCCACTATATTTCCAGAGCCAAGTCCGCGTTTGTGTGCTATTTTTAGACATTACCGCACTACGCGATGCCACGATTGGGCAGAGCTCAGATGACGAAACTTTCGATCAAGGGTCGGGTAATAGTAACAGTAATAGATGTAACAGAAGCCGAGAAGCGCTCTGGCAGCGCCCGTGACTTCAATCTTTTTTATTTTTAGGACATTTAAAATATACTAAATTTTTTTCCGTCGGTGTCAGGAGTTGTTAGGGCGCTAGAGAAAGTAGTGACTCTGTTCCGCCTTCTTAGTTTCATTGTCCTCGCAGTGAGCAAGTTTTTCAAGTGAATATTAACAGGGATTGCAATACAGGACAGTTACAAAACTAATCTTTAAGTGTTTCAAATGTTGCCTTCTGTTCATACTCCCAATGCCACTGCACATCTTTTGTTAACTGTGCCCTAAGACAGGCCCTTACTTCACCTAAGTTGGGAACAAACCTTGATAAGTAGTGCTGTTTCAAGTGACTGTTGAAGGTGTCATCCCTTTTGGGGAGTGCTTTGGGAAGCCATGGTTGAGGTCCCCTGCACTAGGACTCCTCCGCCTGCCAGTTGGAGAGGAAAAGAAGCAAGCGGTTAAAATACCCCATAGGCTCTGCCGTTTCGAGGGGTCCAACCTCTCATAGACCTTACCAGGTAAAGGAACAGCTACCGTTTGCTGCTATTCACTGAAAATTACTGCCCCAGTAGAACACTGAAGTGTACACCAGGACAAACCAGAGGCAAAATCATACATCCTGAGAAAGGCCAGTTTTATTCCCCTACCACAGAAAACATCCCAGGTTCTCCACTAGAGAGAAAACCCTTTGCTACCATTTCAGAAGACTTTGGGTTGATAACTTCAGCCTCCTCTGTACAGTGGTAACACGTAATCATGGTAGGGGTTAATAGACCATGACAATCCCTCCCGCCAAGGTGTTGGTGCTACAAGGGTGTTCATGTACGTGGATACGGGCTCCACACCTATATTAGCCTACTGGGCCAGCGAGAAGAAATCGCAAGACCATCATCCCCACCAAAGGCACCACTTATGGTCCACAATTTGGAGGCAGCACTAATTTGTGAGGACAGAACTTCGTTAGGAAGGACATTGCCCTGGCCTGAGTCGATGCTGTAAAGAGGGAAGATGCGACGGGACCTTGTGAGGTGGATAGAGAAAGATGATAAAATAGAAAAATATGAAGAAAGAAGCATGAGATGATGGTCTTAACCAAATTTTGGATCCCGACCGCGTCCGGATTAGTTGCCTCTTAAAACAAGCACGGGGTGACTGTGGTGATATTCTAAAATCCCGCCACCACACCAGAGGCGTGGGGGAGGGGGCATTTCATAAAAGTTATTTTTTCACCACACCATGGGCGCTACAAAATGGAGTGGTATCAAATCAAGTGTAAAGGCAAGAGTTTTCACCCCAGTTGAAGTATAGATATTATTTTTCCAAAATAATATTGATACAAAAGCATATTTTTTAGTATGATGTAAACAGTGCATTAGAGGTTTCATATTACCACATAAAGATATTATACTATGATGTCAGCACATACAGAAAAGGCCACAAAAAAATTGAAAATGTCACATTTTATTGATTTTCTATAAAAATTAAGTAAACTGCGAAATACACAAAATAGGTTACTCATGTAAAATACATACACAATTGTGCTACAAAATATGAAACAATTCGTTGTAACTGTTTCACCAAGAAAGAATATGAAGGGAAAAAAAAAATATCTGGATTTCAAACAGAAAAAAATTATGGAAATTACTACAGACCCAAGCAAAAATTTACCATTAGCCTACCATTTCTGTAATAACAACGGTTCATAACAAGAATGAATATGCAGGGAAACGTGTCTATAAGAAGTGCAATAAATAAGCTATTCTCTTTTAAGTCATAAATACCTCACTGTGATGGTTAAGTTACTCAAAGTCCTACTCAACGTTTAAGTATATTGCAGAGAAACAAAATAAATGTAATCTACAGAAGATATTAAAAAAGTGTAACCTGTGCTTTAAAGCTTAGAGTAAATACAGAAAAAGAGTGTACATGAAAACTGTGCAGCAACCAGTGTCTGCATTAACATAATTAACTGCATTTATGCATACAGAATGCTAAAAATTATGTCCCACAGACTACGGTTGCCACACTGTTTACATTAATATATTTTTTATAATCTCAGTACACTTTAGTTTACATAGTTTTAATGCACCTGTGTGCATTCAACTTATGGTAAATTTTACGAGACATATATTTATTGGAAAAATTAAATAAAAACAAATGACCACATTATTGCTTGAACACCTGATTTTGACAGTTCTGTAGGATATTCGCAAGGGAGTGTTGAGGACATATACAGAGCGTGAAAATCAGATCACCCCATCTTTATTTTATGCTTGGAAGAACAAGTGATCACAACATAGCATAAAAGGAAGTCCCTAGCGTGCATCTGTCTGCCTGTATTACTGCGTTAATCTCAAGAACCACTGAATGGATTTCGATGTGGTTTTTATTGTTATGATCTGCATTTATTGAGGAAGGATTGTGTGTACTAAAAATTGCCCTAGCACTTATAGGAGCTGAGTATTAACAGTATTAGTGAATCAAGTCTGGGAAAAAAGTTTGCCGCCAGCGTGCTCTCCTGGAATACGCTGCCTAATCCTTTAGAGATATAACAAAGTCATGTACAAAATAATTGTGTAAAATTTAATTATCTACAAAAAAGTCAGCAGAAGCATATATCTATCTTCAATAGATAAGTAGTAATTGGTTTATTTACAATTTAAATTACACAGTACAATCAAACGTAATATTCACTGTCTTTTCCAACCATAAAGCACTTAATCTTTATGAAAATAAATTAATTCATAATTAAAACTGTTTATTGTGGATAAGAAATGTCCTTTACAGCATACAATTTTGCACAACGTAACAAAACTAGCACTCAAAACAAACATGAGAGTACTTATGCCTTCAGATGATAACATGTTTGCCGACATGATACTGAAAGTCGGAAATAAAAATCTTCCAATGGATTGTGGAAAAATTTCTCGCAATAGTGATATATGTGTTTTAGTCACCGACCACCAACAACTGATAGATAACTTACACCTTTCAAATAAGACACTATCGTGGTTCAAAGAAAGAGCGATATTATCACCTACTAATGAAGAAGTTGAAAAAATGAATGAATTAGTGGTTGCAAAATTCAATGCGCAGACACAGTTCTACTACTCAGTAGATACAGTACTCGACAGTGAAGCTGTGCACTATCCCACATAATTTCTTAATTCATTGAATCCTTCTGGCATGCCACCAAACAAACAGATTTTAAAAGTTGGGGCTCCCATCATTTTATTGCGAAATATAAATCCACCAAAATTATGCAATGGGACTTGATTACAAATAAAAAGTTTAAAAAGTTATCTCATGGTAAGTACTATTCTAACTGGCTGCGGTACTGGAGAAACTGTTTTATACCTGGAATACCAATGATTCCCTCGGATTTGCCTTTTAATTTTAAAAGAGTCCAATTTCCAATAAGAGTTTGTTTCGGTATGACCATAAATTAATGTGGCTGGAGTGGATTTGAGTGGAGCATATTTTCACACAGACAACTATATGTAGCCCTTTCGCGTGTCACGTCAAACATAAATCTTTCTGTGCTACCTGTCAGAGGCAAAACGATTAATGTTGTATACAAAGAAATTTTCTAAACCACTATCATATAATATTGTTATATTAGAGATGTATGAATGTGGATAAAGTGAAGGAGGTAGGTATGTTCGGATCGTGGTAAATGGAGGTCCATAATCTCTGTCTACCCCTCTGGTAGACAAGCATGACGTGTGTGTACGTATGTTATATATGACAGTAGTTTACTAATTTACTCTCATATAATATTGTAATTATCTTTTCCCAATTTATTTATTAGTGTATGGTTGTAAAAACTAAATTGTAGCCGGGCGAGTGAGGCCGGGCCGGGTCGGGTCACTAGTAGTACATTAATGACACAAGTCGTAGTAAATGNAATTGTAGCCGGGCGAGTGAGGCCGGGCCGGGTCGGGTCACTAGTAGTACATTAATGACACAAGTCGTAGTAAATTAATGACTCTAAAACAAAATATTTTAAAGAGGTGTGAAAAAATTTTAAGTATGGTGAAAACAAAGGAGAACACTGGCAAGTAATAAATTAAATACCCAAAAGNAAGAGGTGTGAAAAAATTTTAAGTATGGTGAAAACAAAGGAGAACACTGGCAAGTAATAAATTAAATACCCAAAAGTGCACCACAATAAAGTAAAAGCAACATTTCTAAAACTGTGATTAACAATTTATGGCAAGTATTAACTTTGGCCCAAGTAATTTTTTTTTGCAATAAGACGAAGACAACAAAATGGAAAGTCAAAATAATTTCTTGGGAATATTGCTTTACACCATTTCCACAAAATGTTATGAACTTTCGATTCTCGTGGAGTATTCACACCATGAATATTGTAATATGTATTTAATGCTTGGTGCTTTTGGCAACAAAGAGCTGTCACTGCAGCCAGGGAATATACACACCATTATCTGACCAATGTGCCATTTGTGTTGGCACTTGTTTCAAGTCAATATGTAATTCTGTTAATTCCATTCCATTCTTAATTATTTGGTGTTTTGCCAAATTTGTTGTTGAAAATAATCAGTTTTCTGGTTATTTTCTTTGTTTCTTGTTTAAATATATTTTTCTTTATGTCAATTAATATTTTATGTACGTAATATTGTGTGTGAAGTCTTAATTTCTAATTATCAATATTAAAGGTTTCTTTTATGATATATTGTACTTCTTTCTAGACCTTTAGTGGTTGTGCGTAACCACAAAGTCTGGAGCATACAGCATGTAATCGCCTGGGTCTTCTTCTTGTTTGAATCCTTTTTCATCTTAGCAGGAAATAAGTATTATCCACCGTTTTGGGTAAGTTAAGCTGCTGATATTTTATTTTTCTATACGTGGTAATGTTATGATATGAATTCTTTTCTTATCGAAAGTGTTGTGTGATTGTATCGGTTTGCAGCATAAGCTGATGATCTTGTGGCCAGCCATTTCTTCTTGAGTGATGTGAGTCGTACACCCATTCGTGGGATGGCCTGTTTGGCCATAGTATAACTACTTTCTGTCGTCACACCGCAGTAGCTTCAGAAACTATTAAGGAAAGATGTAACAGTTTATATTTTTATTGTTGGTTTTGTCTGCTGTATGACCTATGGGTGTGTTCCAACCTTTCTGTGGACTAACGCACTACATCAAGTAAAATTTCAACAAACTTATTTTGGACAGTTAAGAAAGGTTAAATTCTTTTTGTTTAACAAATTTATGCTACAATTTTTTTTTAAATAATGTGAACTTTAAAAAGAAGTAATCTCAGGTACATGTTGACATTTATTGGCCAAAATAAAAAGATAATAATATGTTGTCAAAATGTAAATGAAAGAAAGATAACATAATACTCTTGCTATGAAAGAAAAAAACTACAAAGACTTAAAAAAACCCTTAATATACTATTGTTACAAATTATTTTTAATATAACCTTATATGAAAAAAGATAATACTCTTGTTGTGGCCAAAAAATGTTTTGAATATATCTATAACGTTTTCCAAAAAAGAAATGTGATTTTTTTTACTTTCGTCCTTGGTATTGTCCTAGTTTATATATATAAATATATATATACACACACACACACATACATACATATATATGTATATATGTCGAGTTATGGTTCATAAATTTTGATTTACACCATCAGTGTACATATTGCCAATTCATGACTTCAATGTAATAAGTAAAACAGGAGCACGCCTCTCTAATTTGCTTTCTGTAGTTTACGCTAGTGTACCTAGAAACCTAAATCCCACCTTCCATTTATGTGCCATCATGTGTCAAGACAAGGGTACCTAAAGATGCCCATTTTTCAGTCGCGATGGTGGTATGTAACACCAGTAGCATTAGAATGCAAAGGTGTTTTGAAATAAGAAAATGTCTCTAGTGGAAGGCATAATTCTGGGAATGGCTGAAGAGGATACCTCAGCCTAGTACCCGCGTAATTGCTAGAGTATTGCATGTTGACCATCGCATTGTCCACTTAACCATTCAGGATGAGGATTTACATCCATTCCATTACAAACATGAACATCGCTCCAACATTAACATTGGCACAATCCACATTTTTCTCACATCATTTTGTTTACTGATGAAGTTTCTTTACCCCAGGATGGTGTATTCAACATCCAAAACAGTCACATATGGGCAATGGAAAATCCTCATACAACATGAGTGAGGACAGCAAGTTCTTTGGAATACAAATATGTGGGCAGCTATCCTTGGTAATCTGACTACTGCTTCATACTGGGGGATATATATTATGGACTGTCCAGTTAAGTTCTCTCTGGGTGAAGAAGGCATTGAGGCACTTGAGGCATTGTGACAGTATCATGCCATAGTTATTCAAGCCTGGTAACATGCACATGACTTAAGAAAGGGTGGTTGAAGCATCTTACTTAGAGTCTCTCCACTTATGGTGAACTAAGCTCCTCACGCCACCCGTGGGTTTAATATATTAGGCTCAGCTGCTAGTTTCCCTATGGGACCCAGTTTCCTTGTGACTGGGAAAGGAGTTATCTGCTGTGTGTCTTGGTCTGATTGTACCAAGGCCCAGCCACTTGGTGGGGTATTCGACTACTTAGTATTCAAGTCATTCAAGCCCAAGGCTAAAATATCAATGTGAAGGAATTACAACATATGGTAATGGTGAGGGCTGACGACAGTTCAGCTGTCCTGGCTGTCTGTGTTGGCAACCTGCCTGCTGGCTTGGTGTAATGTTCATAACACAATGAGGTTGCAATGACTGTGTTTGTGTGGAGGGGCTCAGCCCGTAACGGTGCAAGCCATTTTAATATGCCTGGTGGGACTTCGCTTGATCCCCAACTTTTGAATGATTACGTGGCAGCGATACGGCAATGGAGGGGTTGTCCCTCTCCGCATGTGTTCACGGGATAGGTATTCTCTACTGGCACATACAGTTAGAGGTGAGTAGGCTGGGCAAGTGGCCAGCCTGTAATAGGTGTAAGGATTATGCCCATTGAGCCTTTAAAAGTGTCCTCAACAATTCTTGGAGCACAACCGGTCTGTGATGGATGTAAGGCTTTACTCATTCCAATTGGCCTTGACTCCGAAGACAATATATGTCCCTCTCAGTCCATTTTATTATGGCTAAGATGGGGGAAAGGGAGTTCCGTGCTCTGGAGTAGGCGGGACAGCCTCTCTTCGCCAAATAGTAGTTGTCCTTATGCGGTTCAGCAGTCAATTCCTGTCAAACCCACATGTGCCATGAAAATTAAGTAGGATCATGTGCGTTCGGTTTGGCCCCACCAGAGGTTCTCTCTTGTGACAGATCCATGATGTCGCATTCGTGGTGGTAGTGGTTAACTCTGTATGCTACAGGATATCTGTAGGAATCCTCTTTCTTTGAAGGGTTGGGTGTTGAGACGCTTTAATGCTCCGGTGGTTTCCTAGAAACACACTAGGGGGTGGATAGTACCCAAGCCAGACCACATGCTTAGTGCTTAGTACAAGGGTCTTGGAACTTGTGGAAGTATGGACCATGATATACTTGTGAATCAAATTAGATATTTGAATCTGGTCAACTCATGTGCTAAGCTGGGACACCTGCAACGAAAGGGCATGAACACTTTAAACTCCACCAATTTAGCGGTCCTGGTGTCAGGATGACCTATTGACTAACATCAACATGTGGAAATACAAAAGCATGGTCACTAGATTGGTTGTGAAAACATATGTAGATATGTATGTATGCTGCTTCATATCATGTGTTCCAGAGATATGTGTTTGAACTGCTTGAAGATGTACTACTAGCTGCTTGCTACCACATGTGGTTATAGTATGATGGCTCACTAGCGCATAAAGCAGATTGCATGAGAAAACACCTACACAACACCTTCCCTGGTAGGAGGATAGGAAGTGGTGAACCTGTATCAAAGCCTGCAAGATCACTAAGACCTCAATCCCTTATACTTTTTTATGTGGGGTCACCTTAAGGAACTTGTCTACAGAGATACATCAAATAACATTGCAGATATGGTGGCAAAACTACTATAGTTGATGAGGTGCTGAATAATGAGCAAGATAATATTCAGTGCCGTGCTGCCGCAAGCCAACATATCAACAGTGAATATTTTGAACATCTGATGGAAACCCCGCCCATCAAAACAAAATATTATAGTCCCTTATTGTGGACCGCTAATACGGCTCTTATGCCTGTACTGTTATGCACTCGCTGCTTTGCATCCTCCGCGAGTGAGTGGAAGTGAAGGACAGCAGTTATATGATAGCGAAGTGCCTATTATAAAGAATGCCCCCCACACACACAGATAAACTTATCACAGCTCGCGCCTCACTGACCATGAGAAGCTCATATTTCTCAATTTATCATGCAGGAATGTTATCATCACTATTACTTTTCCCAGAACATCTTGGATTGCGGAGAACATTCTAGACGGCACCTATCTCAAGTATAAATAGTACATGCAGGACTCCAAAGGGAGAGTGATTAAGAGCAGAGAGTTTCGCAGCTCATGCGACCTTAGGTGGCAGTTGGGTGATTCTGGAGCAGCGAGGGACGACTCCAGCAATCTGCGAGAGTGCATCAACGAGCTTGTGTACAGTGACGAGTGCGAATGATCTGCGGAACTATGGACTGGATACGTGAGTGAAAACAATTGGAGCAGTTTAAAGTTTAATTAGCAAGAGTAAAGACCCTAATAAAGACTTCAATTGAAATGGAGATAGTAATTAAATATTGCGCTCAATAAGAATAATAAGAGTTAATAGGATGTTCAGAATGGTAAAAAACAGATGTTTGACTGTTTGTAGCATTGAGTATAAATATAATTATTGAATATGATTATTTAATTTTTACTAAGACCTCCATCCCTCACGAACTCAAGATACGCCACTCAGGCATTCTAGTAGCACTGATGTCAGAAGTGGGATGGAGGCATTTAATTTAAAATAAAGTTAGGCTATAGGTAATAGTTAGTGTTATAAAACAAAGAAATTAATTAATTGGAATAGCTGTTTCTGAAAATTATTAAGACTGTTTTGTACAACTCATGCAGTGAATATTAACAAGGAAAATGTCTGCAGAACTGGAAGCACTGCGAGCATTAATTGTGGGGCTAGGTATCCAGATGGTTAATGTGGGCACAAGTGTAAATAGTTTGAAAGAATATGTTAACAACCATATTAGTAGTGTGAAAGAGTGTGTGAACGAAACTGTAAATAACCAAATTAGTTCAGTATTTGGAAGTGTAAACAAGAATGAAAATAACCAGATAACTAATGAAGATAGGAAAATTGACTCTGTAAATGAAAATATGGACAGGAGAATAGAAGACATTATCGAGTTGGTGAACACGAGAACTGACTGTGTGGACAAGAAAATTGACAGTGTAAATGAAAGAATGGACAGTGTAAACGACAAGATGGACAGTGTAAACGACAAGATGGACAGTGTCGAGAATGAAGTGAAACAGGCAATAAGTGCAATGAAAAAGGAATGGCAGGAATTACTACAGCAGCAAAATTCTACCACCACCACATCGGCAGCTGAGAAAAGTGAAGAGGCAGTGCAAGACGAAACCAATACAGCAACCTCGGAGGAGAGCAAGGAGATCTGCGGCATTGGTGTCGCGCAACCAGCAGTGGGGGAGGGGGTTTCAATTAAGTCCACCTCTTTTCATGGCGGCCGTACCAACACCAGTTTGAAATAGTTGCTACTCTAAATGGCTGGACAACCTAAGAGCAGGCTTACTACCTCGCCACTGTACTAAGAGGCCCCGCACTGAGCTTACTACAATCTCTGCCAGAGCGACATCGACTAGAGTACCTCACAATGGTGTCAACCTTTGAACTACGTTGCAGCGATAGATAACTGTGACATGCCCACCATGCCCAACTGCCAAGCCTCACCCAACAACCAGGGGAGCCACTGCAGGAGCTATGACAAGACATTGTGCGGCTCTCCCACCTATCTCTGGAAGGGTGTCCCGACAAGGCGCACGACATCACAGCAGTCGGCTTCTTCATCGATGCCATAGCCGACACAGACGTACGGCAAGTGGTACGTCTGGCTGCACCCCACAACATGCAAGATGCCATGGCCCGAGCACTGGGGGTGGAGTAAGCAAGACAGGAGGCCACACTCCGACAACCGGTATGGGCAGTGACGCTGAACGAAGACGATGACATCAAGAAGACTCTGAAGGAGGTGCAGAAGTTTATGAGACACATCACTTCCAGGGTCCATGCTACAGAGCTTCGCCGCCCCCCACCTAAAAGGCTTGAGTGTTGGTTATGTGAACAGTTGGACAATCTGAGAGCCGAATGCCCACAACAGCAGCAGCAGCAGTAACAGCAGAAAGACAGCGAGAGGCAGGTGAGAATACAGCACGTTCGAAAAACTCGTCAACACATATCTTAGGGGGCGAAGGTTGATGACTGCTGGAGCGAAGGCCCCAATGTTCTTACATGTAAGGTCGGTGAAAAAGGATTGGGATGCACTACTTGGAGAGGAGCCTGAATGATGTCCCTTGTCAGATTGCCATCGATACCGGGGTGACCATAGACCATAACAGTACTAAGACCAGACATCCTCGGGCCTTCCCCACAGTGATCGCCCGATGACAGCATGAAACGGTGGTATTTGACTACAATAACAGGTGAGACCACACCAGTTATCGGTACGAGAACAGTGATCTTGAAGCTTGGTGACCTTCGCATAGAGCACAATGTTTACATAGCAAAAAAAGATGAATGTCTTTTGGGGCTTGATGTACTACATAGGCTGGGGTGCTGTATCAATATTCAACTTGGTGTGCTAAGGGTAGGCAGTACAGAGTTGGTGGTGTCAACACGGCATGATTTGTCTTCCCTAATTAGCTGCCCAGTAGTATGTGGTCAACCCACTGTACTGCCTGCTTCTAGTGAAATTGTCATTACAGGCAGATGTCAAGGAAAGTATATCAAATGTTTGGGTATAATTGGGACAGCAGAGAGCATTGGCATCCTGCCAGGTAAAGTATTTGTAGCAAGGACTTTGGTCTCTTCTAATTCTGACAGTTTTCCAGTTAGAATAATAAATTTGTCCAATAGAGCCATTCATCTTGGGGAGAGGACCGTGATAGGTGTTTGCAAGCAGGTCACACACATACTTCCAAATGTTCCAGAAGCAAATACAAAGAGCCTCTCGGCCTTCGTACTTTTGTATTTTTACGTAACGCTTTTAGCCGTTAGGCAATCCCATGCTACGACCACCCAATTGGTGGAGAAGAGGGATCATGCCCTCTCATCACAGGTGGCCCAGCCATGCACCTGAAGTAACCAAATCCAAAGCCCCAAACTGATTTACAAGTAAGACCAAGAACACACTACCAGAAGGTTCTGAGACCCTTGCCCTCAGAAACCAAGAATGTGGTCTGGCCTGGGTTCTATCCATACCCCTAGTGTCTTACCAGAACACAACCGGAGCGGGTTGCCGCTCACTGCCCGGTTTTTCTTTGAGAGGGGAATCTCTCCAGACCTCCTCCAGCATACGGAGTTAACCACTGCCAGCACAAGTCCAACCTCTAGTGATCGGTACACCAGAGAAAACCTCTAGTGGGGCCAACCCGATCAGCCTGTGCTCCCTCTTATTTGCCATGGCACTAGTGGGTTTTCAATGTCAGACCACCCCACCAATGATGCCCACCAGAAGAGGAGGGCGGTGTGCAATAGACTCTGAATGGAAGATTTTTGTCCTTACCAAACTCCGTAGGTCTGGACCCGTAGGTTCCCAAGTTCTTCCATATATTATCACCGTCTCCATGCCATCGCCACCTCATCCATCCACCAGCAGTGCAGCCGGAGAAGCTGTCATCGGACACTGACCTTTTCCAGACTATAGAATTTCTGCACCATGAAATTCCAGTATTCCCCACCAAGTGGTCGGGCCTAGGTACCGACAATTGGCCCAAGCCATCACTGCAGGTACCCCTGACCATGAGGAGACTGGTTCCCATAGGGAGACGGGTGGCGGAGCGCAATTTGCGGAACTAGGCGTGGTACGAAGAGCCTTGGGTCGCCATGAGTGGAGAGAGGCTATATGTGTCACATCACCCACCCTTTCTTGGGTCAAATGCGGTAACCAGACTTGGCTACTATAGCATGGTACTGCCACACCACCTCAAACGCCTGGAAACCTTACTCCCGAGGGAGTCCCAGATCCATATCCTCCACCAGAAGTACTGGAGAAACTGTTAATATGAACAAAAGAAAGTCTTAACTGGCAACAGGAGAAGGCTGTCTTTGAATTACTGCAGAGAAATAGGGATGCCTTCTCGTGTGGACCAAATTACATTGGATGGACTAATGTGATTTGCCACAACATTGATACAGGAGATGCCAGGCCCATAAAGCAGTCACCAAGATGACTGCCAATAGCTTCACATGAGGCGGTTAAGGTAATTCTGAAGGAAATGAAGGATTTAGATGTGATAGAACCATCAGTTAGTGCATGGTTATTCCCCATTCTACTTGTTAAGAAGAAAGATAGCTCTCTGCAGTTTTGTGTAGATTATTGCCAGGTTAATAATGTGACAAAAGAAACTCTCATCCGCTTCCAAGAATAGATGACACATTGAACAGCTTAGCAGGTTCGCAATGGTTTTCTACTTTGGACATGAAGAGTGGGTACTGGCAGTGCGAGGTGGCTCCAGAGGACCAAGAGAAGACAGCACTTTGTATCGAAGGGAAAGGAATATGGCAGTTTAAAGTTATGCCTTTAGATATTTGTCAGGTTTACCTAGATGACATTGTTGTGACAGGAAGGACATTTGAAGACCCCCTATCACACTTAGAGACTGTATTCTAGAAAGTGCCCACAGTCAACTTGAAACTAGTTACAAAAGAAAATAAATTTCTTGGGACATGTAGTGTCGGCCAATGGAATCAATACAGATCCTGAGATAATCAATAAGAAATTGGCTGACACCAACCGACAAAACTAAAGTGCGGAGTTTTCTGGGATTAAGTGCCTATTACCGTTGATTTTTACCTGGATTCGCCACCATCGCCAAGCCACTTCATGAACTGAGTGAGGTGAAAAGGAGATTTCATTGAACCACTGAGTGTGAAAATGCTTTCAGTAAACTAAAGAATATTCTGATATCTCCACCAGTCATGGGTTTTCCGAAAAGTGAGGGTGTATTCATTTTGGACACTGATACTCTTGATGAAGGCATTGGAGCTGTGTTATTTCAGATTCAAGATGGGAAGGAAATACCACTATCAAATTTCAGTAAGGTATTGCATAAGCCTACGAGGAATTACTGTGTTACACGCAGGGAGTTTCTGGCCATGGTGAAGACAATTTCACACTTCCACCCCTGCCTTTATTGCAGACATTTTATTCTAAGAACCGACACTGTTTCATTACGCTGGCTACTAAATTTCAAGAACCCCGAAGGTCAAATAGCCTGGTGGATACAGCATCTTCAAGAATATAACTTTGAAATACAGCACAGATCTTGACACCTTCACAGCAATGTAGATGCACTTTCTACGAGGCCATGTGAGCCATTTTGTCGTCATTGCGAACACCAGGAAGAAAAGAGTGGTGAATCGCAGAAGGTATGGAGGACACTAATTCAAGGTTCTTTATCTTGTGATGGGTCACTTACCTGGAGTGATGAGGGCATTAGGAAAGATCAGCTGAATGATTCAAATAAGCAGCCATTGTTTAGTGGAAAGAAGCTGGCTGTCTGCAAAAATGGGAAGAGATATCTAGTCTGAGCGCAGCAGTCAAAGGATACTTGGCACAATGGAATTCCCTCATAGTGAAAAATGGTGTACTTTACAGAAACTGGGAAAGTAATGATGGAAAACAGACATGCTTACAGTTGGTCCTTCCAGAATGTAGGGTTCCAGAAGTCTTAAAAGAACTGCATGATGTGGCAGCCAGTAGGCACTTTTGTGTTAATATGACCCTTGACAGAGTTAGAATGACATTCTACTGACTTCATTGTCGGGAGGATGATGAGAAGTGGTGTCGATTGTGCATCACCTGCACTGCGAGGAATGGTCCAAGGACCAGGAGACAAGGTCAGCTCCAGAAATACAATGTTGGAGTCCCGTTCGAGAGGATGGCATTCTGGGTCCTTTGCCTGTCACAGAGAGAGGTAATCAGTATCTACTGGTGGCTCAAGATTATTTTACGAGGTGGCCCGAGGTCATTCCCCTCCCAAACCAGGAAGCTCGTACTGCGACTGATGCACTCATAGAACATGTCTTCTTGAAGTTTGGGGTGTCACTTGAACTCCATTATGATCAGGGAAGAAACTTTGAAGCTGCGGTCTTCCAGGAGGTAAAAAACATATTTGGGATGAAAAAGACTAGGCCTTACACCCTCAGTCGAATGGAATGGTCGAGAGGCTTTAATGCACTCTTGAGCAGTACCTGTTGATCTTCGTGGCAGACAACCAAAAGGACTGGGATTCAAAGGTTCCATTGTTTTCTCTTGCTTACCGCTCAGCAGGTCACGAGTCCAAAAGGGTAACAACATCAAGGATACTGTTTGGAAGAGAGCTACGCCTTCCTAGTGAACTGCTGTTTGGCCGACCGACAGAAGAAGCTGCAGCCCCTGATTATGCCAGAGAATAACATAACAGACTTGATGGCATGCATGAGTTTGTTTGACAGCACCTCAGAATAAATAGCGACAGCATGAATACTCGGTATAATAGGAGAATTTCGGGAGAGGTATTACAATAATGACAACTGGTGTGGCTGTACAACCCACAGAGGAGAAAAGGATACTGCCCAAAGCTACAGAAATGTTGGGAAGGCCCCTACAAGATTCTGAATAAGATCAATGATGTGGTCTTCCGGATTTGTCATCAAAGCTCTCGGGCAAAGTCGAAGGTTGTACACATCAACAGACTGGCACTCTACTAAGATCTGGATGTTGCAGTGTCTGTTCGGGATTAACAGACTTGAGTAGGGGGTAGTTATACGCGCTCACTGCTTCGCATCCCGCGCAAGCGATTGGAAGTGAAGGACACCAGTTATATGATAGCGAGCAGCCTACCAAAAAGGATGCCACAGCACACGCCGATAAACTTATCACAGCTCGTGCCTCGCTGACCCTGAAAAGCTCATATTTCTCCATTTATCGCTCAGGATTGTTGTCATCACCATTACTTTTCCCAGAACATCTTGGATTGCTGAGAATGTTCTAGACGGCACCTATCTCAAGTATAAATACCACATGCAGGCCTCTAAAAGGAAAGTGATTAAGAGCCGAGAGCTTGGCAGCTCATGCGACCTTAAGCGACAGTTGGGCGATTCCAGAGCGGCGAAAGACGACTGCAGCAATCTGTGAGCGTGAGTCGCTAAGCTTGTGTGCAGTGAAAAGTGGGACTGATCTGTGGAACTGTGGACTGGATGTGTGAGTGAAAAGACATTCAGGACGATGGAAATATACAATTTTAACTAAACACGTGGAAATAATTGGTGCAGTTTAAGGAACATTAGCAAGAGTAAAGACTGTAATAAAGAATTTCATTTAAATGGAGATAGTAATTAAATATTGCGCTCAATAAGAATAATAAGAGTTAATAGGATGCTCAGACTGGTAAATAACAGATGTTTGACTGTTTGTAGCATTGGGAATAAATATAATTATTGACTTTAGTTCTTTTATTTTTATTAAAATCTCCATCCCTCACAAACTCAGATATACCCCTCAGGCATTCAAGAATAGAGTGGTGTGTATTAATGATGTGTACTGTCATTACATGATGTATCACGTATGGAGCTTTTCAATGCATAATTTACTGCCTTCATCACAGCACTACTGTGTAACTGGTACTGTGCCCTAAACACAATTTTACACTAGATTCATGGGGCAGCTGACACCAAATGGTTGGCCATAATAAAATATCACCTATATATTTTCTTCAAAGTTTTTACTTCTTTATACAACCCCAGTGTTACAATCTACAATTTTATTAGGAAAGGATAGTGACAAATGTGATTTATGTTTCTGTGTTGGTCTCATAAAATACAAACTTACTTTACAAAAAATATAATGTTCTTGACACAAATATATACTTTTTTTCTAAAGAAAGGATTACTGGACTTTGGAAGCTATTAATTTGTACTAAATCTATCTTACTGGCTTAATTTTAACTCCTTTTTTTTTCAACAAGGTTGGTAAGAGCAAGGTACTTCATGAATATGGATGTGACAACCTACATGTACTACAAAACTCCCATTTCGAACAGATAAGAACATGCAATAGTAATTACTTTATATTAATTGTAACAAGGCAAAATCTGAATAATATAAATGCCAAGTGAATACAAAAACCTTTAATCTTGGAGATGACATATATTATGTAAACAAAATTCAATCAGAGAATAATAATTCAAGAATTATAAGTACCTAGGTATCAATTCTGAAGTTATATTCACACATGCACATGTGTGCACACTTACTCGCATACACATGCACATTCATACATGTATCTTATTGACATAAAATTAAGGTACCAAAACCTCATGAACTAAAAAATTAAAATTATATAATTAAAAACCCATTAATTTAAATTTTCAAATCCTTTGGTACCTTGGAATCAGTTTAACTTTTCATTCTTTAAGATCTCATACTTCATCACTTCACCAAGCATAGCCGGCACAAATGTAGACTTTTGGACCCCTTTAAGTGTTTAAATGCTACAGTCCTTAGTTGAAAAAAATAATTGTATACAAACGAGAAAAAATGTTTATATTTATTTATCAAGCACATTTATTTTAATATATTACTGAACTTGTGTGCAGATGCACGAACAACAGTAGAAGTAGCTGCAAAATCTGAGATATTAGTTTACTATTAGTTTTAGCACATGTTTTTTCCAATCAGATGGAAAATTATATAATTATCTGAACATACTGTAATATTATACTTGTGTGTGGCACAAAGTATATAGTACCCTCCACACCCTGAATTATCAAGTGATGTAGAAGAGGAAAAAGTAATCTATGCACAACACACAAAAAAAAAAAATCAACAATTGTGGAGCAATATTTTGCTACTGAAGTGAATTCCAATTCTTTCAGTTAAGTTGCCTACAATGGGGCAGTTTAAGCATATAATCTTTTCTTATGTCAACGACAAAAGATGCCCCCTAATCTATCTGAGGTGGTTACAAGTGAGTGAGTTAGTTGAGTGAGTGGCTTAAGTGAGTTGAGTTGAGTAAGTGAGTGAGAATGTGGGCGTGTTCGACATCAGGGTCATTAACACCCACAGAAAAGTTAAATCAAAAACCAATTAGAAACCTTCTCAGGTGGCAAAAGAAAAAATACTCCTGAGAAGCAACAATACAAGAATAATACAACAGTGAGTACAAGAAAAAAAATCATACCAAAAAAACCATTGCACGTAAACAAGGGAGTATGCCGCCCACAGACATACTCCCATCACACAACATTCAGTGTAAAAAAAAAAAAAACCATAAAACACACAAGACACAAGATCAAGAAAAAGGCTCTTGTAAAAAATAGGAGAAGTAGTCAAATTAGAAAAATTCACCAGGCCAAGACGCACCTCAACCTGTGTTGTCAGCCATGACTGTTCATGGCGAAGCAAAGGAAACCCCCACAGAGGTAAGTCATACCGCTCCAGTGCATGTGCCAAGCGGACATATGCTGACTGAAGAGAACATCCCCTAGCAGAGTACAACAGGTCATTGGGCAGATGGAGAAAAGCATTGTGGTTAAGGAGTGAAGAGTCCGAACCCACCCGCACCCCATATGATAGAAGCAGTTGGTCACGCCTGTAATGTAGAGGAGGTTCACCAGCCATGGCATAGACTGATGACCAGGCTCGTGTGGAATGCGCCAATCACAATACAAATACCAGCATGGTGAACACTCACCAATGGTTTTAGCACAAATGGCCAAGAAGAAGAATAAATGACATTGCCATATTCTAGTTTGCTATGGACCAGGGCACAATACAGTCGAAGAAGGGTGACTGTGTCAGCACCCCACACACTACCACTCAATGTTTTCAAAGTTTCAGAAACCTTACATAGCGATATTGCAAGGACTGAATATGATTCCTCCAAGAGTGTTTACAATCAAACAAGAGGCCTAGAAATTTGACAGTGTTACAAATAGTTAAAACAGAGCCATACAAAAGCACCTTGGGAGAAGGCAAGAAGTGGACCACCTGTGTCTTAGTTTCAGCTGTGTAAAAGTAGAAACCATGGCTATCCGCCCAATCGCCAAGGTAGTGAATGACCAGCTAAATCTGATGTTCTGCCATGCTGAGAGATGTAGCACTGAAGAAAATGGCGAAGTCATCCACATACAGCACACATTCCATGGTTGGCCAAATGACTGACACAATGCCATTAATAGCAATGGCAAACCGAGTGACACAAAATACTTCCCTGTGGCACACCTTTCTCCTAAATGAACTCCTGAGAGTAGGTAGCAACATTGTGAAATCTGAAGGAGTGTAAAGACAAAGTTCTGTAGAACAGAAGGAAGAGGTACATGAAAACCCCAAGCGGACAGCTGTCACAAGATATTATGTCGCCATGTTGTGTCATACGCCTTCTCCAGGCGAAAAAAAAAAACAGCAAGGAGGTGTTGCCCTCGCATAAAGGCGGTCTATATGGCAGCCTCCCATCTGATGAAATGATCCACTGAAGAACGATTTTGGCAGGAACCGCACTGAAGAGGCAATAAAAGCTGCCAGGTTTACGGCAATACATCACGTGTGTATTAACTGTATACTCCATAGACTTACAAATACAGATGGTAAGGAAAAAAGGTTAATAGCTAGAAACATCTCCCTTGGACTTCCCTGGTTTCAAAATAAGTATAGAGGTTGACTCGCACCACTTCAAGGGAAAAACACCAGAGGTACAAATGTTATTATAGATCCTCAGCAAAACAGTTTTTTGTTGAGAGGAGGTGTTCTATCATAGCATAATGGATATTGTCAGGGCCAACAGATGTATGCTTCGAGTATGATAAAAACTGCGCCAACTCAAGAAGGGTGAAAGACTGGTTGCATTCTTCCTCACTCGAGCCACCAAAGTGGACACATGCAATCTCACATGATTCTTGATGGCTCGAAATGAAGGAGTGTAATGCACACTGGTTTGTGGGTAAACAGATGCTACAAATAGTGGCAAACACACAGAGGAACACCCTGACCGCCACTGCCTGCAGAGCAGTGCAAAGGGCAACAGCTTCATGATAAACCGAATCCTTCACCATAAGACAGATACCGCCACAGGCACGGTCCATCAAAACATTGTGCAGACAGTAAAATATGTGACCTCAAAGGGAGACCGTATCAGCAGGACAAAAGTGTGTTTCCCGGAGGCAAATTACTGTAGGGGTGAGGGACACTAGAAGCTGCTTCAGTTATTTAAGATAATGAAAGTAACCTCGGGCATGATATGGAAAAGAAGTGTGCGGAAAAAAATACTTAAATTTCTCTCATGTCTGTTGATTACTGGCTGAAAGCCCGCTGAGCCTTCACCAGTGTTTTGTGAATCAACGTTAACCACCATATTTTGGGCTCATGAAAGATAGGCTGGTGAGTTAGTAATTTGATGATGCGATCGTGGGTATCGGGTTCATTTGCAGAAAGGGATGTTAGTGATGGAGTCTTTGGATTGGCAATATTTTTCGCAGCAGCTTGCTGCCGAGATTTGACAACCACAGCAGGCTTTGACCATTTTTTTCCCCAGCTGGCCCTCACTGCGTACCAACCATCATGGTTTGGGTTGCCAGAAATTACTGTTGCTTCGGTGCACTCACAGACATGTCTGTATGGATAGCCACATTGACAGTCTAAGTACACGCATCCTTTACTACTGGTTGAGCATTGGCAACAACACTGTACAGAACAGCAGGCTTCCGGCCTTGTAGAACCAGAAATCGTTTCCATGCCTTGACAAAAGAAATCTTGTCGGTGGTCTGGATTTGCTGAACAGCCTGTTTTTCCGGGTAAACAGGGCACTCCTTCGACCAGACAGTGTGTCCTTTTCAGCAGGTTACAGACCTCAGAGATTTGCTGCACTGAGGGGTATCAGAATGCAGTGGGTCAGCACACTTGAGACAAACTGGCAGATTCCTACATTTTGTAGATGAATGGCCCAACTGTTGACAGTTGTAGCAACAAAGAGGAGCAGGAATGAACTGCTTAACACTCACATTCAAGTAGTTGACTTTGATAACTGAGGGGGGTAACGCACACCAAAAGTCAAGATGAGGGTAGCTGTAGTAGACTTAACACCATCAATTTTCTTCAGCACATGGCGAACATTAATGACATATTGCTTTTTCAGCACACATTCCGGGATGCCAATCAGGTTGAGACACCTGATGACACCCCTGCTGGAGTTGAGTTACACATGGGAGTTGACCTCAACAGGGAACTTGGCAGTTGCCACATTTAAAGTCTTCATTGCTAAGAGCCCCCACGACTGGACAGAATTCAATGTCTAGACCAGAAGCTCACGGACTTTCACTGATCTTCTTACAGTCCACACAGAACCACCAGCTGTTCAATCATTAATTTTTGTAATTCGAAAGGCGACACTTTTTCAAAAGAGTGCCTTTCTTAACCTCAGATAACTAAAAATAGGTGCTGTAGGTAAATTAACAGTGGTAGACTGACACACTACAGAATCACAATCAGAATCACTAATAGTACTGTCGCAGTGATGTTTCAAGTGGCTGTTGAGTGGAATGAAGAAATTTGGGCGGCTCTTAACATTGAGGTCTTGAGAGCCAATGAGGGTGAGGTGAGTATGGAGCAAAGCTGGAGTGTAAGAGTGGGAGATCCTGAGAAAACCTGCTGACCAGCAGCATCATCTGGCATGATTCCCACTTGCTGGAAATTGAAGCAGGTTCGCCTAGGTGGGAGGCGAGTAGTCTGACCACTACACCACCGCAACCCTTGGCTGTTGAGGGTGCCACACTTTTGTGGAGTTGTTCTAAAAGCCATGTTTGAGGTGNAAACTAGGACATGTCAGCCTCAGCCTGCCATTCGGAGGGGAAAAGAAAAGAAGTAAGCAGTTCAAATACCCCATGGGCTGTGCCGTTTGGAAGGGGATTAACTCTCACAGACCTAAGCCGTACATAGGAACAGCTACCCTTCACCACTATTTACTGTAAATTACTGCCCCAGTAACACACCAAAGTGTACACCAGGGTAAACCAGTGGCAAAATCATCCATCTTGAGCAAGGCCAGTTTTATTCCCTACTGGAGAAATCATCCCAGGCTTCCCAATATAGGGGACACCCTTTGGTGCCATTTCAGGGGACTTTTGGTCGATTATAACGGCCTCCTCGTCCTCCGTACAGTGGTAACAATGTCATTTCGGCAAGTCTAGGTGCATGGGCTAATAGGCCATGAAAAATCCTCCCACCAAGAAAACACCAAATGGTGCTATGTGGATGTACATTAGGGATGTGCAAGTACTCGGATTTTCGAGGTAAATTTTTCTCAGACTTGAAATATTTGTGTTTTTTACCTACAGATTTAATGGTTTTTATTCATATTAACCATAAGGTCTAATTATTTATGTAAACTATATAACTCAAATTTCGAAAACCTAATTTAGCATGTACCTAAAGTAAGTATCATTAAATGAAACTGCAACTTAACCCACCTCCTTAAAACTTTTTATTGATGTGACGTTTCAGGGCCAACCACTAACAAGAAATACAATACTTCATTTGCCGCTAAGGAAATAGGTTATTATGGATATACAAAACACGCAGTAATACTATTTTATTATATGGTTATTATTTTGAGAGAAAATGTCATAGTCAGAAAATGTAAAACAGTGGTGATCATGTATAGATTTACAGGTTGTAAGTAATGCAACATGAGTTTTACAGCTCACCATGTCTATTCATTTGGCTTGCAAAACTAAAAATACAAACATTTGTGATGTGTATCCAATATACACTTAATTCTTTCAATAATTTTTCACAAAAAAAACTTAATGTAAACATATGTATATCCATAATGGCACCATGTAACGAAGGCATCAGAATGGCAACTGTAAAAATGGCACGTCTCTGCTATTATGAAATAAAAATTTTTTGCAAATAAAGTATATACGATTTTGAACATGATTTTCACAAGTGTAAGCTGTGATTGCGAATAATGTGTGACTGAATTATTATTTTCATTAATAAAAGCAGATAGCATAATGCACTACAAAATAAAATGACTACATATGCATGTCACTACTAACACTCCTATAGGTTGCACATTAACTAATATCTTCCCGCGTTTGGTGCGTGACCTGGCACAATATTTTTTCCCCAAGATAATGTGGTTGTAATATACATGTATAATTTGTGTGTTTGTTGTACTTTTTAAGTGAATAAATACAAGTGCAAAACCTACCAAAGGAACAATTTGGAACTTTTTTCAAAGAGGACAAAACTACAGTAGAATGCAATACATGCTGTAAAACCATTCAAACACCTACAGATTCAACAAGAAGCATGATCTGATATCGCAGTTTACATGCTCAAGAGTTTAAATTAGTTTAACAAATTATGGCAGGCAAAAAAAAAAAATCTCTGAAACCTACAGACACAAGAACACAGATGCAGTTTTAACAATGTTTTGATAAAAATACAAAATTAGCAAAAGATGGACACCGAGCTAAACAAATAACTGCAAGTATTGCCAAAATTATTGCTGTAGATTATCAGCCTTTTACCATTCTTGAGGACAAAGGTTTTAAGGAGGTGTGCTAATCAATGGTACCACATTTTCATGAAACATAATACCTAGTTTCTATGAAGAACATGTAAAGACTGTGAAGGACGAAATTGCATATGAATTAGCTAAGGGTGTAACATCTTTGTCCTTGACCACAGATATGTGGACTTCTCCACAGAAAGTTACATGTCACTGACGTGTGATTACATGACTGAAGAATTCCAGTTGAAGAAACATTATTTGGACATATACCATTTTCCAGGTAGCCACACTGCAGACAGAATAAAGTTAACAATGATGTCCTTAGCTGAAAAATGGTGCCTCTAGAAAAGATCTGTACCAGCTTATGTAGTTACTGACAATGCAAAGAACTACACAAATGCAGAGTCAAAAATATTATTCTGACATATATCTTGCTTCGCACACACATTGCAACTTGTTAGTGATGCCAAAAAAAGAGTGGTGCTTCTCATTTATTAGCTAATGTCAATGGAATAGCATCCCATTTCAATCACAGCATCTCAGCAATAAAGGCTTTGTAGATGAAGCACGAACAACTTAATTACCCTCAGAATAATATTCTGCAAATGGTAGACACTCGCTGGGATAGTGAATTTATGATGCTGTCCAGATTGTTGAAGCAGAAGGAACCCGTCACTGCAGTTCTTACCCAGCTTGGTAAGAACACACTCACGGCAAATGAATGGCAACTTGTGAAAGGTATGGTCCATGTTTTAGCACCAACAGGTCATGCTACACATAAAATGTGTGTAGATACAAAGCCTACACTTTCCATGAAAATACCCACCCTTCATGGCGCTCAAAATATTATTGATAAGCATATTGAAGCTGCTCAACATGGAACTATAGTCATATTTGCTCAAAGTCTGAAGAATGGCTTGTTGGTTATATTTCCAGTATATAGTAAATGTGTCATTGTACGGACTGCAATGATTTTGAACGCAAGATTCAAAACAACACTTCTGGAAAATCATGAGATAAATTTAAGTAAGCAATTCATCATTCAAGAAACAAGAAATGAAATAGAAACACATCCAAGTGGGACAACAACTTCTTAACCTAATAGAAAAAAAATGGTTGTGAATGATGATCAACCATCGGGAATAAGTGTGTGTGGTCACATTAGAGGTAGTTTCTGAACAGAAGGAAGCTGCCTTGCAAGGTATGTACACTGCAGGAACTCTACTATAAATTATGACATTATTAAAGTTTATTGTAACATGCAATACTTCCATAAATTATACATATAAAATATATTAAATTGAACATGTCCAACTACTGGACACTTGAATTTGGCATAATTTTTTTTTTGAACCTAACGCATAATGAATTTTATTTGCAGAAGCATCAGAAGTATGGAAAAACACTGAAATCATATTGTGCAGACACAAATATACCAAGAACTGAAAATCTGCATAGTTAGAGGTATAAAAACCGGCACCACTTTAATCTGTTAGCACCTGTAGCAAGGCATTACCTTGCAATACCTGACACCCAAGCTGCAAGTGAATGACTGTTCTCCTCAGCTGGAAATACTGTATGTCGTTGCAGAGATAAATTGTTGCCAGAATATGAAGAGCACTTAATCTTTTTGCATGAGAAACTGAGCAAATGTCTTACCATGTCTGTTTTCTTTCATTGCAATGTACAGTTATATGAGTTGCTTATAGGGCAATTAACTGAGTTTTGTTAATTTCATTAAAAAAATTAATCACCATTAATGGTAATAGAACATAGAAAGTAGTTCTGCACATTGCAGTACTCATTTAATGCTGAAAATATGGACACCTCTTCTATAAAACTTGAGTTTGACTCAAGCTCGGCTCCAACTCATGATCTCAAAAAATGTACTCAAAAACTTGAATTCCAAAACCTGTGGTTGCAGACCCCTAGTATTCATGTATGTGGATACGGGCTCCGCACCTAGATTTTTCTTTGCTAGGCCAGTGAGAAGGGTTTTCTAGACCATCACCAACAAAGGCAGCAGATATGGTCACACAATTCAGAGGCAGCACTCCGGTTCGAGGATAGACTCTCATTAGAAATAAGTACTCTGCCCTGGCCTGAGACAACACTGTAGAAAGGAGACATGACAGAACCTGATGAGATGAAGAGAAAGAGAAGATGAAAAAGAAAAAGTGAGAGTATAAGATGAAAACCCATTACAAGTCCCGAATGCATCCCTATTAGTTGCCTTGTATAAAAGCATGGGTCGACTTTGGAGGAAGAACACACATATTATTAAACATAGCTTTTTATTTAAATTCAGTACAACTGAATCAGTAGTAAATGAGTTAAGTATTTGAACAAACTAAAAATGAAATGAAAATGCTAAATTAATAGAAAAAAACTTAATTTCTGTTCAATTACAAAACACTTATAAATCTTATCTTTATTTAAAAACCAAAAATGAGGAACATGAGCTAAAATGGAATAAATGTTCATACAACAATATTTGGAAAAACACTAAACATACAGCACTATTTGTGTCACCCAAATTAATAATTTTTATTCAAATAAAACATAACTTTGATATGGATTACATTCAAACAGTTAGCAAGTATTTCTTTAACATATTGGTTAAATAGCTGCATATTATGACTTCCTGTAGCCAAACCTTTGTAGAATGGAAATAATATAAATTATGACTTCATTCAGACGTCACACTCATCTTTAAAAACAGTATTTTAGTTTTTCATACATTTTTATAATAATTTTTTTGATACGCCTTTTTACTTTTTGTTTTCTGTCTAAATTGCATCTATCTTAAACTTGTGCTGTTCACCTTTCTTAAATACTCGTTAAATAATATGTTTATTCTAATTATATTAAAAAATTATAAAAATGATTGAAATTAATGTTTCAATTTCATAACATGCGGTAAAGAAAAGGCATATTGTAAAATTTCTCTTATGCGTGCATAAAGTGATAATTTTTTCTTTCAATTTTCTTCATGAAGGCTTCATATTAAAATCTTAAAAGTATGAAAGTTATGATTTTAAACAATTTTGGTTTTGCTTTTTTAAGATGTAAAATTTTTTTGCAAATCAATGTGGCTCAAGAATTCACTAATCTAGGTAATGGTAATTTTTAAAACCTTTCAGGCTGTTCCTTTATATAAAGACTTTTAAAATTGAGAGATGCTGTTACTTATAAATTATGTCATGCTCGCAAAATGTTTAAGTGCGGTGTGTGTTGCTGCTGACTTGTAAGAACTGGTTGGCTGCATGCGTGAATTTTTGTGTGTGTATTCAAGCGTGTGTAATATGCTGGCCATTGTCAGTACCTGCTTTACCACTGACAACAGTAAATGTATATGGCATTGCACATATAATTTCCATTTGTTCTTTTGGCTGCTGCTGCCGCTGCCTTCCAAGAGGTTGTTGGTATATCTCTGCCACTGTCAGTTCTTGTAGATAAACTTGGCATGCCTGAAGTTTTTTGACCTTACTGTAAATTAAAAAATTTGGTGTTAGTTTCATTGTTATAATAATTTTTAATAACGTGTCTTGTCAAAACTTTATAGTTATAAAAACCCAGAATTTTACTGAACTGGATACTCCAATTATTAGCAGACTTTTTAAGTCTTGTGGCACAACCTGTAACAGTATTTGTTTATGCATTTAAACAAGGTGTGAAAATAATGCCTGTCTCAATGTTTATAATTTTAATATGTAATTTTGAAAGTGGGTCTAAAATAGACCAACTTGAATTGCTTATTTATAATAAACCAGCATTGATTTTATACTTCCATTATAAATTCAAGTGACCCTTCATACATTCTCTTACTATAAAGTTCTGTTTACTTCTTATTCAGTTTTCTAAATCAGAACATATTAATTTTCTGATTATACGTATTTTAATATTATCATACATTACAACTTTTCAAAACTTATTACTGCCTACAGTATGCATGGAAAAGCAGTAGTTACATTATTTGAGGCAATCAAAATTTCTCAATTTTAACTAATACTGAATTTAAAATTTCAATAAATTTACAATAATGAAATAACATGTCACTTACTTCCTAACACAACTTAATGCAAATGATGCATAGAGAAAAATGAGAACTCTAAACTTATCCAGGGGTCTTATGATGTAATGCCAAGTAACTGTGTTGCATACATGACCCACATTTGAAATCTCATTTTATACACATATGCTTACACTGCTTTGATGGAGTTAGGTCAGCATTGCTAAGTTTGTTGTGACCATAAAATAATCAACATTTTTGAACCTTTTTGGTATATAATTGTTCTACTGGGTGGGGTGGATTTCTCTCTAGACAGGATGAAATTTGTTTCTATACATTCCAAATTTACAATACTGAGAACATTTAATGTTGTATGTTGGTGAAGTTGATTACCTCCAGCACTAGCTCTCATTTTGTAACAAAACTTCTTCTCTCACACACATTTTCATCTTTTTGCACCTGTTCAAGAAATATGTGCATCCAGTTAAGGGCTGGTGAATCATGGCCCTGTTATGGATTTTAATTCACATTTAATATTTTTATGTTAATTTTTTTCTTCAAATTTGTTTGGCAGTGCAGTGTAATAGATAAAAAGAAATGTACACTCCTTTCACCCTTACTTTAGTCCTAGTACACAACCAACGTAGGTTAGTCTTCTGTAATTGGTTAACCTACACACTATGTCTGAACTCACAAGAAAATAGGTTATATTTAAATAACTTATAATAAAAAATTTACTACATAGTTTTAAAAAATTATCCTTTTTATGAGTAATATATATTGTTGACAACTAATAATGTATTTATCTATACTGGTAGTTTCCCACCTTGCCAATCATCAGAGCAGCCATGTATTGATGACAGTCTGTTCCCACGGTTTTAGGTGTCAGCACATGCAGCTGAAATGTCTGGCGTGTCTACGGCAAGTATTTTTAGTGCACGGAAAGAACAACAGGAGCTGGGAAAACTTGTGGCACTATGTAAAAGGAGGAAACGGGGAAGTGTGTCTGCCCGATAAGTGTGACATTTTGTGAAAACTTCAGTGCGCGCTAAAGTTTATTTGTTTTTCTTACATAATGAGTCTCTAACTTCAAACAAAGTTCATGTTGTAATTAATACTGGCAACAGTTTGAGAGGTTTCAAAAATAAATTAGAAAAGTGCTCTTTTTAACAGGGATGATATAGCATGTTGGCATTGGGATTACCTCCGGAAAATATAGCAGTACCGTCAAGAAGGATGCTCCATTTATTACCTGCACAAAACGTGGGTTAATAAAGGTCACACAACCTTGAAAGATTGGGCAGATTCAATGGTTACAACCAAGAAACAAGCTGTCATGTCAGGCCTCAGTACAGGCATAAAAAGCCCCACAGGTAAGGGTGAGTGACAAAGTCAATGGTTTTGTTGAAAATGGTCTCTTGAATTTTAACTGAAAAAAACAGGGGACGTTCACAAAGAAATGAATGGTGAAATATTTCAGTCATGGTTTGTGAAAACACTTCCTAAACTGTCACCCAACGGTGTCATAGTTATGGATAATGTTCCCTTTCACAAGTCTTAAGCTTAAACGTGTGCCAACAAAATCATGGAGAAAAACAGACATAATTTTGTGGTTAAGGCTGTTGCCTGGTTGAGAATTAGGTATAGGGAAATACATGTTAATGAAATTTGGTTTTTCGGTACCTGTTAAAGATATATATATATATATATATATATATATATATATATATATNGAAAAAAATGAACTCATTTGCTATCGAAGCCTTTTGTAATATTAATATATAGCCTGTTTCCTGGAAAAATCAGAAAACTTAATAATTAAATAAAAAAAATACCAAAAAATTTATTCTTACATTTGCCTTTATAAAGAGCTTAAAAGTATAATTTCTCACACATAGGTTTTTGTTTAAAGTTTATATAGTATCTTTAAATTCGGCTTAAAAAAAATGGAATTTCATTGACATGTATTTCCCTATACCAAATTCTCAACCAGGGAAGACAACAAAGAAAATTATGTTGATGAAAATATGATAAAGGCAACTCGTGGATGTTGTGAAAACAGTAGACAATAATGGTGTTAAGTAAGTGATAAATTATCTTGCCACTAAAGCTAGTTATACAGTCGTATGGTTTCCGCCATACCACTGTAATCTAAATCCTATAGAGTTAGTGTGGAGTCTGATTAAAGTTTTTATAGTTTATTATAATATTATTTTTAAGTTGTGTGCGTGTTTGTGTGTGTTTTAGTGCAGTCCGCAGTACATGAGATAACTGCTGATAAATTACATGAGTGCATAAAACATATATTAAAGGAAGAGAAAATGTGGAAAGTGAATGGCATAGTATACATAGAGATAAATAAAATCATTATAAACACAGCAGAAAGTTTGACAGAAGAAGAATAAGTGCAAAATAATTCTAACCTGGGGGTCAAAACTCTTTCGCAAAGTGACTAGAATTGTAAGTAAATAATCTTAATACTTATGTCACGTATGAGTGCATGTATGAGATTTGTGTTCAAGAAATCGTACTGTAACAAAACGCTCCAACAGAAATCAATCGTTGCTGTTCATGGCAGAAAGATACAGTTGTTTTGAATTACATCACAACTAAAGTAAGGGTGAAAACACTACAGTAACTGTATGTAAATAACATAAATTATGGAATGTAAGTCAATACAATGATACAAATGCTGAGCATGCATGCTTCAGCCGCATATTGTCTGCCTCAGTAGTCCGGAACGTCAAAGAGCTGACTTACACAAACACACAACTGGTGGAAAAGCAATTATTGTATTAGGTTGCAGATACATATGAGCCCATGTTTGGTATACATTATGGCACTGCACTTCTCTTTGAGCCATTATTTAACATAATACATTCCATTATATTTATTATATTATATTATATAGCTTATTTCCACCTTACTTCTCAAGGCACTTATTTGTATTAATTATGTACTATACTCCGTTTCATTTACGAATTTGACAGTTCTAAGAAAGTAGTGCCAGTGTTGTTGCTCTGCTAATGTGTTGCTCTGCCTTAGCTGTTCTAACATTTGGAAGTCATACTTTTTGTTGTGAGCTGTTAACGTTACGCAAGACTGCGATGCTATGTGTACAGCCAACATTGCTTCAGAAAGTATGCAATTTTTTGGTGCAGCAGAAACTGCAAAATTCAATATAAGCATTTGAAAAAACTATTTTCAAATTGTTATAGTAAATTTAATTGAAAATCAACTGTATCTTGTGCAGTGTTTCATATAGATGTTAAATAATTTCAGTTATTATTTTTGAACGCCTATAATTTGCCACATACACACTGGTTACAATATATATAGCATTTTTTCTGTCATGGACTGATTGTAATGAGAGTGAGAATGTATTACTTAAGACTGTATTAAATTTAATGAGGTATTTTACAAATTCATGAACATAAAAAATTTCAAATATAATTTTTTTTCTTTTGATGGTAAACATGTACACGTGGAAGGAGGCTGGAAACTGGGTTGGAGGTGGGTTTATTCATGATAATTATTTATTTCATTGTTATTTTTTTCCTCCATAGCATGCTTTTCTATTAAATGTAAATTTTAGCTCTCTATCTTTTAACTTTGTTCTACAAGTAGTGCTGTTTTCATTATTTTGTTAAATTTTAATGTTAGAATTTTATTCCTCTATGAATCACTATCAAAATTTATTTTTATACTGAAAGAAGCAAATATTTAGCACCTTACCTACCCTATTCTGTGTGAAGTATGAAAATAAGTTAAAGGTTGACTGTTGCTGCAATATGCTTAAAAAGGTGGCAACGCTTAAAGTTTGGCCTCTAATAGTCATAGTGCCAAAATTCATAGTTAGTTTATTTAATATACGAACGCATACAATTGGCTTAAATGAAATAATAACTCTAAAATGACGTCTGTATACGCCTTGCATTTTTAAAAATAGTTTAGTTCATTAGCTTTGACCGAAAGTTGCAAATCTCAGATACCCTAACACAAATACACTGACACATATTTAGACTATAGAAATACTTTGTAATTGTACTCAAAATAATAAAATCTAAAAAAATGCCAGACATAAGTGTACGTAAATAAATGTAGATGACGTTAGGCACAAAAAAGTCAAGACCTACAGAATTACTTCGGCCTCAAGTAATTTCACATAATGAATATAATCAATAATAAATAAACTATTTATGAAGTTAGCACATCTTACCCGAGACTGCTGAAATTCAAATTCCTACTATTAACGCTATTTAAAATGTAATATTGGTCAAAAACACGCCTAACATACCACATGCTTCAAACAACTGGCACTTCAGTAACAAAGTAAACTTCCTCATGTGTAAATATGTGTGTGTGTTCATTCTGTAGCCAATTTAAACAAGAAACTTGATCACATCACAAATATACACGCTACATACGAGGGAAAGAAACACAACACATTGCCAGAAGTTCAACTGCCGTCATGAGAAAATTATAATAAAATATTAATAATGCACTGAAAACAGCACTGTACAGGACATAGTATAATAATTAGTTGCACTAAGTCGGAGTAAAAAACAAGGGCTGAAGAAATAAAACGTGGAACTAATTTCTCTCGTAAAAACGATGTAACCAACATGGCATCCATCACACGCAGTCTGCCAGAGCTTTGTCTTGCTCACAACGGGTGAGGTGGGCCAGAGCTGCCTCATTAAAAATTCATAAGAGTTCGATCAATCTGTTGAAAGTACAAAGTAGCAATGACAAAATATAAAAAAAAAAATGATGTTACTGGAAATTCAACACTGTTGTCAACTTTTGACGAGAATCAGAATTTTGCTGATTTCTTTTATGCTCATTATTTTCAGCAGGTGTTGCCTACATGAACACATACGCAAACATTTTACGAATCATCTGATAGCTGGCACTGAAAATGACGTAATTTTTGGTGATACCATTACAAAATTGGTGGCTCTATCTGTCAAGAACTGCCTATGTAAATTAAACACACTATAATAAGAAATTCATATGTCATATGTAATAAATTCAATTTGATAGGGCTGTATTTCATTTTGATAGGAAACTTCTTCTATTTAAAAAAAAAAATTTTAACTGCTAATAAATATCTATTAAACTGATAACATATTTTCTTTATTTTAGACCTTCCCTTCCTTTGAAAGGGAAGGTATAAATATATGCACAAAGGATTTAGCATGTTATTTTATTTTAAATTGTGTATTATTTTAAGACATTTAGTTAGATTATTAAAACTGTGTTTTATCACATAACTGTTATCACTGCATTATTGTAAGTGCTTAAAAGAGTTTTTGTCATCTACGGGTTGTAATTCTTCTGTTGACTCTCCTAACTATGCCAAAATGTGTGGAATACATCCTGTATCAGATACACGCCACAAAAAATTTGGTGGAAGGGTGATTGCCAGTAAACCTTTCCACAAAGCATAGAGAAGAGTGTCTTGGCTCGGTATATAATTCAAATACAATTGTTAATTGCACAATAACATGTATTTATGGTACCACCATATAGGGATGGTTTACAATTAAAAATTATTTGTTCACAAAGAACATTTCCAAGTATAAATTGGGTGAATTTAAGACACCAGGTGCACTCCAGATATATGCAAATTGCATGTTCCCATATTCACTCATTCATAAATTAGGCCAGTTATTACAGCAACAGAAAAATTTAAATTTTATGTAGTATAAATTCAAGCATTTCTGAAAGGCCTCTGGACTGGTGCCCCACCTGGCCCTATAAACTGGACTGTGGCTATGGTAATAGTACAAAAACTGTAAGGAACGATATTAAAGTTTTATTTCAATTATATTTTTACAGAAATCATAGATCCAAAATTTTCACAGTGCATGCCTATTACAGAACCATGCAGTGCTTAGGATAAAGAATATATTTAAGTGGTATTGGCATATTACAGTACAGTTTCTGAAAAACAATTCAATATTTTCAGTTGTGTTGTATAACTTGCTGCATGGGCTTTATTTTACTTAAAATCTAAATAATCTAGGCGGTATCAACTATAAATTGAGTATATAGAGTGCGACTTGCAGAGTTAGTTGATATTAAACATATATTTCTGTGGAGTGTGATAATTAGATGTCGGTGCATTAAAATTTCATAAATTGTTTGTGTTTTTATTTGGGTTGTAAAATGTGTATTATAGTAATTTTGTATATTTTTTGCAATGATTATGATGGTTTTTCTTGTCTCGTACACTGTAGTGTGTTGACTATAAGTACAAAATATATCAAATGTCAAAGAATGAATCTATATTATAAAATTACATACAATTTTTATAGAATTTTTTTTGCACCATGGTAGCTGAGCAGTTAGCCTCCTCACTTCCCACCAAGGCGAACCGGGTTCAATCCCCGGCCGGGTCACTCCCAGATTTTCACAAATGGAATGGTGCTGGACGATGCCGCAGGTTAGCGGGTTTTCTCGGGGATCTCTAGTTTCCCCCGCCCTAGCATTCCGGTGCTGCTCCATTCTCACCTCATTTCACCCTCATCTGCTCTCAAGACCTCGTTGTTAAGAGCCACCCTAATATCTCAACTAAATTCAACTTTATAGCATTTGTTGTTATGGTTAACTTACAAGTAGTTACAAGTGATAAATTACCATTTACAGTTTTCACTGAATTACAACCATGTTCGAGCTATCTAAATAATAATAATAACAATAATAAATGTTGAGTGCTTAATATAATATTGATATTGTTATTCTGTTAAATGGTACTTCACTGGATTATTTTTCTCCCTTTGTGTAATGCTTCCCAAAATTTGTTTTAAATGTTTAATTTTCTGAAATAACAGGAGAGTTTATTTCAAATATAATCTTTTTTTCATATTTACATATTTTTTATTTGTGAAAAATTTTAATGTTTTACAGTTTATTATTTTACAATGAGTGAATGAGTGAAGACATTTGGGCGGTTCAAAAGCGAGGTCTAGAGAGCAGATGAGGGTGATTGAAGTGAGTATGTAGAAGCCCCGGAATGAAAGGGTGCGGGAAACGGGAGATCCCAGTGAAAACCTGCCCACCAGCGGCATCGTACGGCACAATTCCCACATGCAAAAATCCGGGAGTGACCTGGCTGGGAATTGAACCAGGTTCAACATGGTGGGAGGCAGGCAGGCTAACCGCTCTGCCACCGTGGCTCCATTTTCTAATGGTCAAGTGGAAATAAGCAATATGTAACAATTTGTAATAATTATGCATTACTCGTTCCAGACTAGTCTATTGGGACAATTTAGAAGCCTGCCTTTTCAAGTTATGTCACAATTTATCTCACTGGGGTCACATTGTCAAACACTATTGATCACATCTACATTCAAATCTGATAATTTACTGAAACTTCATGTTCAATACATCACAGTAAACACTAACTTATTAACTGTTTAAGGCAGTATGGCAACAAGAGACTTCCCTAAAAATAATATCCAAAATGGATTCATTTTTATGCTAAATGAAAAGATATTAAATGCAAAGGAATGACAACAATTAAAAGCAAACATTTCAGCAAATTTTGTGCAAGGGAGAACACAAATGATGTGACTAGCAAAGTGCAGTCGTGGGCAACACTGTTAGCTGGCCACTACCTTTCGAGAATGATAAGTGATGGAATACAGCAAGAGAACGGGAAAGTGGAAGTTTCTGGAGGAAGCTCTCAGGTCTTCAGCGAAGTTCATAGTCAATACTCTGCTGAAGTAGTTCAGAAAGTAAGGGATTTTATTGTGATAATGAGATCAGTAATGTTTTAGCTAATAAGAAAGACTGTTTCTGTACCAACAAAACATATTAAAGGAGAGTTAATAACAAATAATTTGAAAAATGTTTATTTATCATTAAAGGAAAATAATCCTGAAGAAAAAATTGGTTTTGCCAAGTTTTGTGAACTGTACCATAAAAATTGTGTAACGCTCTATGGTAAATATATTCATTAATGTACGTTTGTACCTACCATCAGAACATTAAAAGTCATGATGCACAGTGTATACATTTAACTACAGTTTACTCCCATTTTACTGGGGCAGCTTAATCGGGTTGCAGCTTAACCAGGGAGCCACCAGTTCAAAGTCAAATATTGAACAGCTGCCGTCAGTCATGCCCTGCTACTATTAATAACTCATGCACACGCTTTTAACACTGGCTCAAAGCTAACTTGTTTCCAGGTAGCCGTCGAGTGATGCGGTACTGGTTTTTTTTATTTAAAGTGTTTGGGTACTATATTTACACATGTTTTTAACAATGAATATATGTGAAACTTGGAAGTATGAGGAATTTGGGGAAATTGTCAGGCAGCACATTTTCATTCATGATAATAAAATATTTCATGATTAAAAGCGGCATCTGCTCATCAAAAATATTAAATAGAGTGGCTTACAGTAGTTCGTACATGCAAAAAGGCTATTTAAAAATTAATTGCGATACAGAGTGTGACTGGATGACAATATATCACATTAACATAAATATTATTTTCCGCAAAAATGATTGCATTGCAAAACGTTGCGTGGTTTAAATAAATAACATTTATTTTCGCTTAGTTGCTAAAGTGGGAGGGGTCAATCAAAAAACAAAATGGCGAGCCGGCCTCAGAAATGCTTGGTCATTGTAGGCAGAATCGCTTATCATGGAAATGTTATATTAAAATATTTATAGAGCTCTGTAAAATGTAGAACAATGGGAATTTATTAGTATATTTATATTTTACAAATGAAATACAAGTAATAACATAAAGCGGTGGCTTCCAAAGTAAGCAGCGTGCACTGATTAATATATGGCAGCACAGTCACATATTTCGCTGCTGTATCACAAAAGTATATCAAATTGATACCTGCCAAATGCTGAAGTTTGGAAGTAGGTATTAAATCTGCTCTGCGGCGTGAGGCGCCAGCACTTGATGCTAGCCCTCAGTGATAGGGCGTAGGAATACGTCGACACTGTTGTCTCTAGGTCCAATTTACTAATAAATTACACTGTATTTGCGAGTTCACATAATCTAGTTTTAATGTTGCTTGAACAGGTTAACTGGTACATGAACTCACGAGACAACTCCCCTCCCCTTTTTCTATGCAGGCTACGTATGGTTTGATGCCGCGATTGGCGTCATGGTGGGGGGGGGGGCAGGATTCTTCACACCTGGTGTAGAACAACTTATCTGACACTGCGGCGCTGTCTTCCCTCGGCTGGCGACTTGGAACTGCTCTCGCACTGGGTGAGCATCTCGGCGCCTGGCCTCGAAGTTCCTCCTTCTCGGGTCCACGCAGTACTCTGCGTTTGACGAAGTCTGACTGACTTTTCTCGGATTCTTCCC
>NQII01000478.1:47539-78126 GCA_002778355.1 Clitarchus hookeri
CTTTTCTCGGATTCTTCCCGCCGCACGTCCCGCTTGACGGCCTCCGACTGAGGTCGACGTCGTGATGCATTCTCGATCCTCGACTGACTCCGACTGACTGACTGACTGCTCGATCCGCGACTCACTGACTGACTGACTCGTTCATCGCACTGGCTTCGTTCGGCTCCGACCCGGACGCCTTGCTTCTGGTCCCCCGACTGACTGCCTCGACGTCTCTCAACTGACTTCCCCTGTTCCTCCCTCCTTCGTGTGGTTTTGTAGCGTCCATCACCATATTCAACTTTCCCGTCTCTGCACGTGGTCCGGGGTGCTTGTCGTCCCCCCGGGTCATAAAACACGTGGCCGCTGCTCGTGTGGTACGCAGCCGGCCTGGCGTCGTCCCTTGATTCTGGCCTGGAAGTTTATTGTCCCGTTCTGCGCACACGCCCGCTAAAAGCTCTCATGGTTTATTGCGGTACAAGCCCAGGACAGACGCTGCTGGTGGTGGGATCTTGGTGTCCCTTGGGCAGCTGCAAAATGCAGCTGTGTCCGCGCCCTGGTGCCTTCCGTTGTCTCCGGATGTCGTCTGCACGTGCAGAAACCTTTGGTAGCACGCCTTTGCAGCTGCGAGGCTCCTGGCGTCACTCTCCCGGCACGTCCACAAAACCCTTAATCCTTATTGCGGTCGTCCGCCTGCGAGCTTCGCCAGAGCGTGTGTTCTGAAAAATAAAATATAGGGACGCAGCATGCGTCAAAATATAGGGACGCAGAATGCGTCATATTACATCCTTTTAAAAGTAAATTTTTCATCACGTATAGGCTCAAAACGAATCAGGTTTGAAATCTTGCATAAAATTAATGTAGAAATATTTGAAAAATACTCTGCCAAAGATCTGCGGCCTCTTCAATTAATATGAAGCATGCACATGGCGATATTAGCAAGCACTAGCTACAGCCTATGAAGAAGAGACAAAAGAAGCTAAACTATCGCATACGGTTTAAGTTCCATTTTGTTCAAACACCACCTACACATTATTCTAGAACAATGCTCAGTTTGTAACACAAATAACAGCTATTTTGTAATAATATAAAATAAAATACATAAACATTTTATCTACAAACTCCTTCCTGCCAGCATTATTCTCCAATGTCTGTTGTGCAAATGTAAACTGTCAGAATAGCAAAGATGAAAATTTCTAGGAACTGTTCACGCATCAGCTGATACAGGGTTTTTGTGTATGGGATGATAAACACATTTTATTTCCCATTGCTCTAGCCATGAATATTGGTTATCCACAAACCCTTATACTGTAATTATCCTGGAAAATCAGGGGTTTACTGTATACTATTCCTATAACTAGTGTATAACATGAAATTAGAAATTCTAAAAGCCCAGATAAGTCTGTACTTCAAAATTTTCTTACTGAGTTAGCATATTTTGAAAATAGACACAATTGTGCTTAAACTGTATTCAAACTGACCAATTATCCCTTGAAACTTTAGTAAAACCAGTAGATAAATATGTTGATGGTCTAATTACAAAATAAGTACAGTTAACAAAACCATTTTATAGCCAAGTCATCAAGATCTGGAAGATCAAAGGTGTTTGATTTTAGCAGACTTTGCAGAAAATTACACCTGCATTCTACAAGATGCTGCCCAAGGTTTCCACTGGAATAATATTTAGGTTACATTATACCCATTTGTAATCTACTTCAAATGTGTTGGTCAACTGAAATATAAATTCAAATGCTTTAACAGTGGCTGCCTTATAAAAGACACTTAAGCTTTTTTTAACATTCCAGACGTCACTTTTGCAATACTTGAGACAAGAACACTTACATTAAAAAAATGTAGTATATTTTGACAAACTTTGAATGCACAAGATTACTTTAATTTGCTTCCAATGCCATCAAAGAAATTTAGGTGTTTTTCACATTGTCAGCCAAAGTGGATGCAAGTAAAAACTTCCTAAAATACTCTATAATAATTCCGTATCAATATGAGGCACTAGAGAAAACTTTTTTTTTCAAACCAGTGGATAAATTGACTCTTTTGGTGACGCGGGTTTCGCTGTCTACAAATGATAAAACCAAAGACCTAGTTAGTATTATTCCAGAAAGGTTTTATGCAGTTATCTGTGACAGTAAATGGTCGATTGGGATGATACTAATCAACTGTGGAAAGGAAAGGGATGCTATAGTTCAGTTCATGCATCCACCTGGTCGTTCACCAATATATTTTTGGCCAATTAAGAATGACTGCTACTGAGTGCCCTATGAAAACAAACTCAAAAGAAGTTCCAGTTCCCTCATCAGCATCTGTATCAGGAAGGGCATTTATCATAGAGGAAAAGGTTCACAAACAAGTGCAGAAATTGGCAAAGATTCATTACATAGGTAAGCTAAAAGTGAAAAAGTGCAAAATATTACATTGAAACATAAAAATAATTTTAAAGAAAATTTTTTTAAAATAAATTATTATTTTTATAACCACAAGAAATACCTTTTTTATTTTTATATCATACATATATGATAAGATCAATCTTCAGAAAAAAATTTGATATGTGTTAATTGTGGTTTGAGAGCTGTAGCTTATCAAACTACCAGTTACATAATTAAAAAAAATTTATTTTGAATGCTCAGTGAACTTTCCTATTGTGTTTAATGCTAGTTATTTATTTATTTATTTATTTACAGCTTAAAGGTTTACTTAAGTCATAGTCACATTCTCTTACACTGGACTCGTTATGAATTCACTTTCACTTACTAGAGATTCAAAAATATATATTAATTTGATGCTACTCGCCACCTGTGGTATACAGGATGGTTCGTAGGGTACGAGTTACCTTTACCAGGCACAGACTATGGGTGCCTTGTATGTTGAATAGGGGTAAATAATAACAATCTCTCAGGGTTTCATTTTAAAAGTCTATATTGGGCCATAACAATACAAACATAGACACTTGAGACGGTACACCACAAGATGGGGACCTTAAGGGCGAATTAAAGCACTTGTGCAAAATGCTTCTAACATCGCGGGGGGAACGCTAGGAGTCTGGGAAGTTCCCTTGGGCGATGATGCTGGTACTTAGCTGTATTTGTAGTTCCGGGTGTTCCGGCGGTAGGATGAGGTCCGGTAAGCTGGGCGGCCCTTCACGGGCCTCGGCTCGTTCTTGGCGTTGTGGACACAGCTTGCTAATTCCTTCTTCTGAGGCTGACCCTTCGGCCTCGATGACGGCTCTCCACGACTGACTGTTCCGGGTTCTCTTCTCTGCGACTTCACAATATGAATGACTCTACACCACTGACTCTGCCGATGTCCACTCCCTGGCTTCGACTTACGGCTCTACGCGACTGTCTCTACTGACTCCCTCGTCCTGACGTGGTGCTCCTGGCGAGCCCCCACCCGACTGCCGCCTCTCGGTGTGCAATACAACTGACCCCCTCCTTTTCCCGCAAGTTGGCTTTTAAACTCTCTCTTTGCCCCCCCCCCCCCAGATCCTCATACGTGTCTCACTCGTTGGTGGGGGAGGAAAACGGGGGGGTGGGGGCTGCGGCCATACTGCCGAACACTGTCAGCCCTTCTTACTCGTCCAAGTAGAGGTGTGTCTGTGAAACTCTAGCTTACTTCTGCATTACTTCGGCACGTGTCCATGTTCTCACACGTTTTGCTCAGGGAGGGGGGGGGACCCGCGGCAACTGCCAAACACTGTCAGCCCTTTTCTCATGTGTCTCACCTAGGCACGTGTCCATGTTCTCACGTGTTTTACTCGGTGCGTCGGCGATTTGCTAGCTTAACTCGGCATGACCTCAGCATGTGTTAACTGCCTGTCTGCTCCCCCTCCGGGCCGGCCTGGCCTCGCGCCACGTGTCTCGCAGCACGTGTCTACTGTGGGGCTCTAGCCGGGGGAAAGATGGCGGGTGGTGTGACAACGGTGCTTGTAATACTAACAATGCGGCACGCGTCAAATTCAGCTTTAATTTGACATCATAATAGGTTGAAGTGCTTGAAAAATTATTTGAAAATTTCTCCTGCACTATATTTAAAAAAAAATCTGAAAGAATGAAATTTGATTACATGACCTCATAAATACCTACACATAAAAAGTATTGATACAATCTAAGATTTGACAACACTGTCAACTATTTAAATTAGATGATTTAGCATGAAATGACCCTTCATTGAAGGAAATTATTCATATCATGTCAGAAATGATACATTTTAATGTTTTATATATTCACGCCATTTTCCACTTCATCCTGCTGTGGAAGACTTAAAAACTGCAAAGCAATTCATGTTAGTTGTGATTAGAAGATTTAAACTTTTGATGGGTAATATAATATTTTCTATCTGGAGGAGGAGTAAAAGGTGAGATTTTTAAACACATTGTTATGATAATGATTCATAAATTGCAAAGCAGTGGAAATTTTTGTAAATCATTAGTTTGTTATTAAGCTGCAACCAACATAGAAATAAGGAAATACTTTGAAGTGTCAGAAGAAAAACCTCTTACAGAAGTAAATTAAGAACAAATATATTTCTTTCAGGATTCTCTACATCAGTTGAAATCAGTCAGAAATAATTTTTAAAAATTTCACATTCAGAATAGAACACACAAATTATATTGGAAATATACAGTTGAATTTTACACAAAAAACAAAGTGATGAAACCATGCTTGGCCTAAAAGTTAACCAAAAAACCTTGGAATTTCACCTTTTTTCTCCGATGTGAATATATTTTGCTGTATGTGTGCATCATTCAGCATAAGTAGGAATCATAACTAATGCTTCATTTTTTATTATGCTTGGTGAAAGTGTTTACGCTGTAAATTTCTACAGATCTTCATTGTAATCAGCCAGAGTTTACCATTCTGATAACAAAGAAAATTTTAAACATTTGACATTTCTTGATGAATATGTTAATTTTTTCAGAAAAAATTATATTTTTAAATAAACATTGTAATTATCCAGCATTTATTCACGTTTAGCTTTAAAATATTGCTGCCCAGAAACGACTTTGGCAATATCTGTAACAAAAGAAATTTTTTTTTTCTTTACGAGACATTTCACCTCAAAAATGCATTAAAAATATTTTTTCCGTAGTGATGTTTAAGGGTGCTGCCTGCCTAGGGTGTGAAGAGACATGCAAAGCTTGGGAAATTCATCCTTTATTCGAAAATGACTTAATGTGTTGTGGTGTTGGGCTACGAAAAGCATTTGAGGAACAGTATACGTACACATAAGTTTGTCACTTTTTACTTTGCTCTCTAAAGACTATTTTTCTAGGTGTGAACATTATTAAAATGGGACTTTTTAGTGATGGTTTTTAGGTAAGAAAATAAATATTCAGGAGCCTTAGAATGATATAGGTATATAGAGCAAACCTCAACAGTTTGTCACTGCAAGAAAAAAGATAGCGTTGTTGCTAAAAATCGTAATGTCCATGATGGAATTCAAAAGCACTGTTCGTCATAGCTGTGAGCCGTACAGTGGCGCCATCATTCTTCCACTCCGCCTGCCTGAGCTGAGCTGTCAAAGGGGAGGTAGGTACAAAGTGGAGGGGAGGTAGCAACTGCCGTGACGCACGTGCAGTGCCAGTAACACTGATTATATTCTTCTGTTAGCTTTGGCTCCATCCTGCTCCCACACCCCATTGTTTGTGTGGGTTATATTGACACACAAAGTAACAGGTGGTAGATAAGGCATAAGTACAAATAAACTCTGTAGGAAATACAGTTTTGGATGAAGACCACTTGACGTAATTTCAGTTCTACAGTAGACCACCTAAGCATATACGGTCTCCATCTGAATGCAGTTAGAAAACATAATTGGAATAAAGGGAAACTTCAATGTTATGTAGATGGCAACTAGGTGTGTAATACATTCATTACTACATTCTACTTAAGAAATTCTCAGTAAAGTGTTTCAGTTATAAAACATATTTCTTGAGTAATAATTTTTTCATATTCGTTCCCAAATGAGTTTAAATTACAGCTCAAATCCTGTCTATGTATGGTTGCTCCCATTACTATTCAGTTTTGTGGTACTATGTAAAGGTTACAGGAATTTTCTCTGGTATAGGATTCAAATACCAAATATTAATTTGGTTGAAGATATTAAATATATAGCATAAACAAATCTCATCTGCACACAGAACATCGTTTCACCAAGTTTTATCTTTATTCACATGCATTTTTGCAAACTGAAGCATCTTTTTTCTATTTACAGCACTTGTGTATGATTTCTTCCTTGTTACTCTGCCATTTGACTCCTCTGTTCTCAGAACATGTTCTATAGTTTCCACACGCAACTGTTTACCAAAATCCTCACATACAGAAGCTCTAAGTTGTGGAGCACTTAGACGAGGAATTGGTTTCGTTTTCCTAAGTACTGAGCATTCTTCATGTTCAATTAATCTTTTAGCCCTATCTTTAGACTGTTTTGCCAACCTTGCTCTTACTACTATTTACAATGTTGGCAATATCAGTGCATTTCAGCCCGTTTTTATACTGGAAGATTACAAACTGTGCAAAGTAAACAAAGCAAAACCAAATTTTTATGGGGCAAAACCAAATATTAATGGGGCACGATATATGCAGTAACAAATACAATAATATATTTTATGTAGCTTATTTAATGTAACAAAAGGATATTATTCATACAGTTGCGTACTAAATACCTAAAAATGCATCATTGTTACACTAAATCAATGTTATTTGTACTACATAGTTACAAATTCATGTATACTTGGTAAGGTACCAAAAGACAGAATATTAATGGGAGTGCCCATATGTTCATCACATATAGAATGCAGGGTTCTTACAGCCGTCACAAGTGAGTATTTGCGTGAAGCCTGTGGAGGCGAAATTGCCAGCCAGTGCTTTTATCTAGGGCCGTTCTCCCAGATAGCAGATGTGGCACTTTACTATCTCGCTTGCGACCTGACACACTCTCCTTCTCTTCTCATTCCCCTCACTGATGTTTGCTTGACTGTCAAGGGGGATGAATTGACAGCAGCATGACTAGAGGGGTGGGAGAGCAGGTGACTAGTTCCAAAGATTGCAGTTAACCATGGACGAAGAAAAACACGTCAGTAGATGTTAAGCGTTGGTTCCCACGCAAATAGGCAGAGTCCTTAAGAGAAGGAATAATACTACCCCTGATGAAATAAAATGTAGAACTACATTACAAAGTATTACTATAAATAACTTACTGAAACCATGTGTAGTTGATTTAACACACTTTATATTGCAAAAAAATTAAATGTGAAATCACCTTGTCTGTGAACCCAACACTATTCATCCATAAAATAAACAAATCTACTTCATTTGACACAGGAACTGACATGGATATAATTAACTTAAATTATAAAACTTATGTCACAGGATGGGCAATTTCTAAGCTCAAACATGACTTACAAAGGAAAACTAGACTCCAAATGCTAAGCCTCATGACCCAAATAATGTGCACATTGCTCCAAGTGTTATGATGGAGCAAATATGCTTTATCCTAATAAGGAAGTTGCCACTCTGTTCGAAGCTACTGTTAAAATCTTTGAAACATTTTATATACAATATTTCAGAGTGATGGCTGCAAGTACAGCATCAGTGGGACAATGTTCAGTGCCCATTTGCCTCGACCCAGCTAGCGAGACCTGACAAGGGCAACACCCTTCGGGACATGTCAATCATGACACATGCAGCCCATGGGCTGGTGCACAACTTCAGCCTATTAACAAACCCAGCACAGTGGGAGGCCAACTGATCAGCGACCAATAGATGGGACCAGGGAATAGAGGACCACCAACCTTCCTACTGCTAACCTGCACCAACACATTCTACTACTGTCACAGGGAGTACCTTATGTTACTTGCCCCATCTTTCAGAGTCCACTGCAACAGGAAATGGGTGTTGGGGGGCAACGGGCAGGCTGGGCCACACCCTATGTCAAATCACTGGCTGAATCCAACCCACTGTGATGATGAAGAGACTGACACTATCACCTTTGTGGGGAACATTTATAATGATAACATAGGTCCCTGTGGGTCCCCCTGAAAATCTATGGGCAACAAATGTTGGTCCTGACTGACACAGCAGTGACACACAACTTCATTGCTACCGACCTCATGCCAGACCACAAATGGACAAGGAGCCTGAACCTCAATCTCAATACTAGAGGTATGCTGACTAAGATGCAGGAACACACCACCATCACTGTAAGGGTATGCAACTGACTTCCATTGCCATAGCCCTGGTGATAGAGAAACTGTGGGGGGGACATTATTCTAGGCCAGCTCTGGCTCTAAGACCAGGATGTTAATATTGTGGTAAGGAAGGATAGCATCCTCTTAACACTGGTGGTTGCAGCACCACTTACAACATGTTACTTCCTCCCTGACTCCTCCGGAGTCCTGTAAGCTCAACATGTTTAACCAATGTGTTCTACAGGAGTATGCATCCCTCTTTAAGACTGTCCTTAACAAATATCCCATAGTGTTTCCAGCATTGAAGTGGAGTGGAGATATTTGGGCGGCTCTTAACATCAAGGTCTTGAAAGCACATGAGGATGAAGCGAAGTGAGTATGGAGCAGTGCTGGAATGAGGGGGCAGGGGAAACTGGATATCCCCTAGAAAACCAGTTGACCAGCAGCAGTATCATCCGGTACAATTCCCACATGTGAAAATCTGGGTGCGACCCTGCTGGGAATCAAACCCAGTTCATCTAAGTGGGTGGTAAGTAGCCTAACCACTACACCTTTGGTTATTTGAGGCAAAATCAACATTACAGAGAGAGCAGAATACAAGTGGACAAGGACATCTGTGTCCCGCAGTAGAGCCAGGAAAAGTTGCACTGCAACATACAGATAATGAGAAATAAATCACAATCATTATTCACTAGTATTACTGCAGCATGAGAACGACATAGAAATGACAAAATCATAGCCATGCACATACATCAATATGATTTCCCAAGGACAAAGCATACTTAATGTTTAAAATGTGTGACAATGTCTGAAATAAATAACAAAAGAAATCTAATTTTGCAAATTGTCAAAAAAAAAAACCATTAAAGATGCATACTACTGAACTAGATGTGAGATATCAAGTTTACTTGCAATTTTTAATTGATCCATGAGTATTATGACATTTGCGGTCAAAACATTCTTAATTCTGCATATAGCAATATGTTCAGTTATGGTTATGCCTGAGCTTTTCAATTTCTTTTTCGGAATTCTTTCTGCTTCCTCAGGCTGCAGAAATTGACCAATGTCAGTTATAAATGAAGAGTATCATTACTCACATAAATGTGACTGCTGCAATCAATATATTTAGTATCAAGCATAATACCTTCATTTTTGCCACATCAATGGCAGTGCATTTGGTATTTTTACAGTCTGTTCTTCTAAACTAAATATACACAAATTAGATCTGCGTTGGTGAAGCTGGAGTATATTAGCATGCTGCTCATGCTCCAAATTGAGTGAGGCAATCTTTCTGTACGGGTTTGACACTTTTTTGAGAGTTATTCATAGCCACTGGTATTAAACTTCAAATTATTTCCTTGAGCCTCTTAATTTGTTTAGTGATGATGTTTGACACTGGCTTGGCAATTAGAGCAATGAAATCACTTGACTTCATAACTTCACGTACCACATCCAAGACATGTTACAGGTCACTCCTTTTAAAGTCATGCTGGTAGTGGTCCATCACTGCAGGACTCAAGCAACACATTGCAGACCAGTTATTTAACGTATACAACAAAACAGTTTAGATGGTATGAAAGGTGAGTTATAAAATCATGCAACCTTGGCACAGCCGTTCTGCACTTCAGTGATATCTTAAAAAAAAAGACTTGAGCCTCTACAGGACAACATCTACGTCAATGAAATCACTGAACTCAGTTTACAACATTCAAACAACTAGATGATGATTAGTACATTATCATATAAAATGAGCATAGCAAATTTGCATCACTCAGCTATGTGTGAAAACATCACAATAATCACTTTTGCTTACCATCAATCCAAATAATACTGTTGTTATGCCACCTCCAATAAAACCTTCCCAAGTTTTCTTAGGCGACAGCTGAATAAGGGGTGTTCGACCAAAAAAGAATCCAAACATATATGCCATCACATCATTACAAACTATCATTGAAACTGGAACAATAAACCTGTTGAAAAAAAATATCAGTATTACGTACAAGAAACACATGCTTTATTTACACACATTTCAAAATTGTTTTAAGGATTATTTTAAAGAAGTTATTTAAGTTATGCTACAATCAAGGCATTATATTATTTTATGCTGATTTCACTTCTAAGAATGAACTTGGAATTAACAGTAAACTAAGGATACAATATTTTCTTAAATTGTTGACTATTAATACCTCTGCTTTATGCTAGTATGCCGATTCGGAAATAGCTTATATAATAAATATTACATAAACTGTAAAAATATGACACTCCTGTGGCAATCATTTATACCAACTTAAACACATAATACTGTATTATACTGTAGATAAAAGTAACAGATGAATCATGGGTTTAGAAATTAAATTAATCTTTAAAAAATTTCCTGTACAAAATTATAACAGTGTTTAATGTGAACACTGACTCATATATGTAAAAATGTTGTAAAGTATAGGCTGTTCACAGTAATGTGAGCACTTTTGAGACCCTAGTTACTTTTTCCTCTCAGCCATTTTTTATCCTTTAACCACCTTTTTAAATAATTATTGCCATGTAAGTGATTAACACAGTGTGTATATTCCACCACACTCGGAAGTTAATGTCTAGGGCTAAAATAAAGTTTATTTATTCTCTATTATTCCAAATGATAGGGCTTTCAAAAATGCCCACTGTACAGTGAATACCCTATAATTACAAAAATGTAATAGTATGTCTTAATGCCATATCAAAAGAATTAAGTATAATTTCTGTAGCAACAGGAATAAGTTTATATTAATCACTTGTTTCACACATGCATTAAAGTAAATTATAGTGAAATGTGCACTAACCCATTGTATTAATTAATTATTGAACCCAATATGATCATCATATGAAATGTTCTAAGATTGAGATACTGAGATCTTAAGCCTATCTTCCTCATCCCCTAACAGCATGTTAATGCTCATGTACTTATTAATATATCATCCTTCAAATTGGAAATAATCTGAACTTATGTCATTCTTAAATATACAGGTGGGGTGAAATTCAAACTGGCAAACTTCGTGAGTTGATTCCTTAAGTAAAATAAATCAGGAAATACATACCCCACACTATACCTAACCTGAATATTACGGGAAATATAAGTCCTTGAGAAATGGGTTTTTAAAATTTATTTTTGCAAAATATTGAACACAGTGAAATTAGGTTACTAATCTCCAAATATTGTTTTATGTTATCGGGAATGTGAACATAAGAGCAAAATGTCATTAGTACCTTCCCCGTAATGAAAATAACATAGGTTGCCATTCTCTTATTATAAACAACTCTTTTATCGGCAAAAATTATAAAATTCTGATGCTGGTTTATTGAGCAGTATTACCTAATTTACTAAGATGGTCCTCTTGTTACAATTGCCTTGTGTAATTTGCAGATGAAGCTTTGGCTGCAGTGATATAGTGCCTAGCACCTAGGCAAAATTATTTACATGTGTTTATGGTATGCTGCTATATTCAATGCATAAACAATGGATGGAGGATAGTTTTAATACTTAATGAAAACAGTATGTGCCATAAATGAATAAGCTTACAGTATTGAAGCTGCAAGTTTGTTTCTGGCGATAGTATGTGATTCCCAGCAGGAAGTGTTGGTATTGCCTACAAGTCTGGGACTGTATCGCTGTCACTAAAAGTTTCGTGATTGTTTTACACTAATGTGGCGAGTCCTGGGCAGTTGAAACAAGAGGACTATTTTTGATAATTAGGTTATAGTGCTCAACAAACCAGCATCAAAAGTTCATAAATCCTGAGACAATGAAAAAGGTGCCTGCAAAAAGAGGGTGGCCACCCATGTTATTTTATTATGAGGGGACATATCAATTAGTGTTTGTTGTTAGAGTGAAGATCATAATAACATAAAACAATGTTTGGAGAACAGTCATTTGATTTCGCTTTGTTTCCAATTTTTTTGAAGAAAAAAAACTATTCACAATTTAAATTTTATAGAATGTTAATGTCTCCCTTAATGTTCAGTTTAGGTAGAAAGTGTCCTATATATATTTTCCATCTGAATTTGCATTAGCAATCACCCCACAAAGTTTGTCGGTTGAATTCCACACCACCAGGATATATCTGTACATTCAGTGCTCAGTATTGCTGCATTGTAAGTGTTCGTTATTTTGGAATTTTTCACACTAAATTTTATAGCATTTTTTTAAAGATGTGTTTTACTGTGAGTTACTCAGGGTTTGGAATTCATCTACACTGATTTATTGTTATGATCATGAAGTTATATGAAGTATGTTGTATATTTGCTTTTTTATTTAGGTTTGACAAATTAAATTTTGTTTTGATAAGTTAGAGTTTAAATTTAGGCCATATTTTAGATTTTATTTTGGTGTCAAGTTTATTACTAAATTTATTGGTGAGCTGATTTTATAACCTGATGGCTGAAGTCAGGTTTAGTTTGTGCGGCTAAGTCCTGGCTACATGGTTTGCTGGGTGGACTTCCATCCCGCGGGCCAAGGTGATAGGTATATGCACGTGATCATTGGCAGTCCGGATGTGAGAGCCCACCACAGATGGCTGTGGCATGGTATGTCCACACTGAGCTAAGTCACACCACGTGATTGTAGTGCATGAGATTGTGGGTTGCCACGAATAGCAGGTGTGAGGCGTGCTTAGGAATGTGCTGACAGCATGGCATTCATGCGCATGCACGTACAGTGAGCACTGCTGTGAGATTCTTTTACACCGGGCCACCTAGCAGAGTATAAATATTTATTCAAATACTCAACTGAGAAGTCTAGATCAGGAGCAGCTTTATGGAGAGCACCAGAATGTAGGTATCTAGTTAAATAGTTCTTTTTATTTTTCTGTTTTAGTTACGTAGTTGTTTGGGCCAAAGCATTAATCTATTAATAATTAATCAATTAAGTGTAAGATTGAGACAAACGTTGTAAGACGTTTAAGTGAAACTAGTAACAAACAAAGTTTAAGTCCTATGATGTCAGTAGCCAGCAAGGCTTGGTCAGAACTTAGAAAAAATTTGAGGAATTTAATTGAGCAGTGCAATGATAGCTTGTTTTTAAATTAAGTTTTTTATCAGAACAAGTTGATGCAAAAGAAATGAGGCAAGTCAAGTAGTTACAAGTTAATAAGACTTACAGATGCCAGTAATTTTGAGAAACTTGGAGCAATTTTGAGAAACTAATGAATTTTTAGCAGAACAGAACATAACTTATTTGTGTTATATGGTTGTCGAGGCAGATACCTATTATTAAGTTGGTTGCAGCTTTAAAGATGTATGGCATCAAAGGAAACATTTTGAGTAAATGTAGTAAACAAAAACTTTTCTCGTACATAGTGTAATGTGACTGATTTTATTTAAATGAAAGAGATAAGAATTCATATATTTTTTAAATAATTGTAAGATGTGTGACATTATTTTGGAACAGATGAAGTAAAGTGCCATGAAACTAAAATGTTCATTCATTCTTATTTTATAGATAGAAACTGAGTCTTTAAGTTACGTTTTGACTATGTTATACTAGCGAACCGGCCTGGCTTTGCCAAGGTACAATTGAGTTTTACAGTGATACAGTAATAAATAAATTGGGAACAAACAATTTGTGTACGTGAAAACAGAATTATAAAATTATACTGTGTTGGCCTAGGTTTTTAACTGATTACGACAACCCAAAGGAAGGAAATATTTTTTGTCCGATAGCCAAGACGTAGGGTATTTTTTTTTGGAGTGTTTCTGTGCAACTACCTCGTAGTTACCACATTTCCGCTTTCAATGTATGAAAATCAAAATATGAGATTCATCAAGTTGTAGCTTTAGAAATAAGTATACCTAGGTACTACTTTTTGCGCTTGGCTGAGAGATCTTAATCAATCACCAAAGTTAAGCAACGTTCCCAGCGGCACAAATTTGGATGGGTGAATGTTTAGTGGCATAACATCTGAGCGCTTTTGGGCTTCGGAGGGCACATTAAATATTCTGTCCTGGCTGTAATCAATTGATAGCAGTCATTAAGCCATTTCAGAGGTCCTTAGGCAGCCTGATAAACTCTGACACCAGAGGAAAAATATATTTTGGTCACGTTCCCAGCCGTTGCAGAATTATATTTTGTTGTTATTCCACATGAACCGTACAATTTTCCGGGATAAAAAGTATCCTATGTCCTTTTCCAGGATCTAAAGTACCTACATACCAAATTTCATCAAAATCCGTTCAGTCGTTATGGAGCTGAGTGGTAACAAANTTCCAGGATCTAAAGTACCTACATACCAAATTTCATCAAAATCCGTTCAGTCGTTATGGAGCTGAGTGGTAACAAACATACACACACAGACTTTTGCATTTATAATATTAGTAGGATAAGTCTAAATTGTAAAAAAAGTGAATTTCATGAATTTCCTGCGGCAGTCTAGGATTTCTTTTGACTCATCGCTCGCAATCGCAATGACAATTGGATTTATAAAAATTTATTTTTGTTTTAGTAATTTATAGTTATTCTTGGCTAGAAGTTTGTTTCCTACTATATATTTGCCCTCTTGCTCAAGTATTTTAACTGCTTTAACAAAGGTATAAATTAAGTTACGGTTGCTGGATGTTAGAAATTATAATCACTGGGCCCTCATTTTATAAGCCTAATAGTGAATGCCCCATGAGCCCTGTTTCACTCTTTCATTCCTTCTTTCAGTCTACCCCTTATTCACCTCCTCCTATGCTACTTAAATACCATACTTTTTATTTCCAGCCCTTGCTCTCCTTTTCCTATTTCCACAGTTATAAGTGATCTTTGGTACCACTTAGATTGTGGTTTTGGTTATTACAGGACATCAGTTTGAATTTTTTAGGTACATTATATTTCATGTCTGTGAAAATTCCTACCCATCCAATCCGATAGGTAAATGTAGGAACATTTTAGTATTGATTTGTTTGTCTGTGTGTGTTATAAAAGGTGTTAAAGAACTTTCATTTGGACTAGATAGTTTTTATTTGATGTAATTCTGTAATGTTGAATAGTGGAAAGTAGTGTGCTATGAGCACGTAAAATTGAGAACGGAACAAAATGGAACTCAGATACCAGCAAATAACTGGTGGTCTCTGAGAAGCCTAATATAATTTAAACAGGTGCAATTGAATGTACCTAAAGTTTAAATGGCATTTGAAATCTGCCTAGTTTGTTTTTATTGTGTTTATAGTCATTATGATTTAAACACCACCATGTCGGTGGGATAGTGCTTTGTAATATGGTCATAATGTCAACTGTAGTGCAGTATAGGTAATTATGATACCGTGTACCAATTTATTATAGTAGTTTGTTTTGCCAATGCTCTGGTTTACTTTAGCCCCAAACTGTTAGTTTTAATTACTATATTAGTTATTTTAGTAAATTAGCACTTTGATTTATGCCTAATTTAATTTACGATGGTGATAAATGGAGACCAACTTATAGTTTTGACAGAACTGTGGAGTCCGTTGTAATTTTATACATTAGTTTATGCAAGGAGTATTGTTTAAAATTTTATTTTGGCACACTGTGACAAAAGGAACATTGGAAATTTTATAGATGAGTTGAGCGATTTGGGCGACTCTTAGCGAGGTCTTAAGAGCCGATGAGGGTGAATTGAGATAAGAATGGAGCAGTGCCAGAATGTATGGGCAGGGGAAATGGAAGATCCCCGAGAAAGCCCGCAGACCAGCGGCATCATCCGGAACAATTCCCACTTGCAAAAACCCAGGAGTGACCCGGCCAGGGATTATACCCGGTTCATCTTGATGGAAGTCAAGCAATCTAACCGCTCAGCCACCATGGCACCGGAAAATTTATAGGAATTTAATGGAAATCTGAAGGGGATATATAAAAATAAATCTGTTTGAAATTTAAAGCAATGAAAAGTTGTCGTTCCATAAGTTAACCTGAATGTGTTAAAATGAAAATATTTGTAGAGAAACAGGAACATGGTGAAACATGTATGATAATAAATTATTAATATTAAAGTTAAAAGTACATGGTTGTTATGTGTTAGTACTTGATAAACATGTCTTGGAACTTAGTTTTGTTACATATCGAGAGACTTAGGAGTTGACCGAGCACTCTTACTAGCCATGCTGGCTAACCTGTATCAATTGTAGTGCCACGAGACAGTGGCTGCGATTTGATAGTTTTTTTTTTTTGGAACAATTGATGTTCTAATTTTTTAACAAAATTAAATGGAATAGTTTTAGGTATTTTTTTTTTTATAATGAACAAATATTTAAACAAAGCATAACAAGTGTTTCAGATTTCCGTGAGGCCAGTCGTGGTGTGTTGTAATTAATGAAGATGAGGTCCAGACTGCAATAAATTTTGGTCTGCAGTACAGTGTGAGAATATTGCACAGTCGNTTGTAATTAATGAAGATGAGGTCCAGACTGCAATAAATTTTGGTCTGCAGTACAGTGTGAGAATATTGCACAGTCAATGTCCGAGATTAAAAACAAGGTGTAATTTTTGAGGTAAAAAGTGTTTGTTTCATTTTAGGATGGCTGGCATTAGCAGTACACAGAGTAATATGTATAGTAAAATTTTTTGTTGTAAATTTTAAAAGTTTTAGGTTATAATGTAATGTATTTTGCATTATAATGTATGTGTTAAGCAGTTAACAGAATAATTNTTGTAATTAATGAAGATGAGGTCCAGACTGCAATAAATTTTGGTCTGCAGTACAGTGTGAGAATATTGCACAGTCGATGTCCGAGATTAAAAACAAGGTGTAATTTTTGAGGTAAAAAGTGTTTGTTTCATTTTAGGATGGCTGGCATTAGCAGTACACAGAGTAATATGTATAGTAAAATTTTTTGTTGTTAATTTTAAAAGTTTTAGGTTATAATGTAATGTATTTTGCATTATAATGTATGTGTTAAGCAGTTAACAGAATAATTNAATTTTAAAAGTTTTAGGTTATAATGTAATGTATTTTGCATTATAATGTATGTGTTAAGCAGTTAACAGAATAATTTTTTTTATCAAATTCGAGGTCATGGCTTGGGAGTTGGCCCGGAACAGTAGTTTGAAGGATGAAATGAATACAGAGTTAGAGAAAAGACATTCCCTAGTTGCACAAGTGCATCCTTCAGCTATGGGATGATAGAGGTGTAGTGTGGTTTGAGACGCAACGCTATATGTCCAGCAGTGATATGACTGTTTAAGACACATTGCGGTTTTCTGTGAATACATGTAGATAGGTCGCTCTTGCATTAATGGTATTGCGTATTCGGCTGCTATGGTTCAGCAGAGTGCTTCATGTGCAGCAAATATATCCAGTAATTTATTAAGGAGCTACTGAAAAGCTTCCTGGTGTTCCGGCAGAACATCGTTGTCGAACTGTGCAAATGAAACGGTTGGTACTGCATCAACTGGCTGCTGGTCAAGATTGTGAACAGTGCGTCGTTCCTCGAGTCCAAAATGGATACGAAGAGCCACTGGTTCTACAACAGTCTTCTGTTCCGCAAGCCATGGTACGCCAAGAATGGCATCTTCCTTAATGTCCGGAGTAACTATTGTGGAAGTGATGGTTTCAAGGTCATGGATAGTCGCTATTGCTTACCCTTGTGCAGTACTGGCATGCTGATTTGTTGCCAACCGGATGATGTGAGCAGATGGAGTAATGTCTGTAGAATTCACAAAACTAGGTTGTATGAAATTATGTGAGGCATCGATGTCAATGAGTGCATGGCAATGATGACCGTTGATGACCGTTAATGAACACCAAAATAAGAATAAATTGTGAGTTACTGCTATTGACCTAATTGATTAGGGCTTGCTGTGGTGTCAAGTTGGTAGTACTGCTTGAAACTAGGGTATTGGGAATATCCGGCCCCCTTGCCCCTGCTTCTCTAACTATTGCCTACATTATTTTCAGCTTTATTACTGCAGAGATGTAGGTTATTTGGACTGGCACTAGGCCAATGATATTGCTGGCCTTCCCAGTAATGACATGAGTTGGAGGTGGTGTGCTTCTGTCCCACTTCACAATCTTTACTCGTACTGTTTTGTTTTCATTTGCACCTGAATTTGTAGCTGTCGTGTTTGTAGACCCAGAAATGTTGTCCCGTTGTTGGCCAAAAGAGTTGGATTTGAATTGGTTTTTGTGATTTATCCTGNGTTTGTAGACCCAGAAATGTTGTCCCGTTGTTGGCCAAAAGAGTTGGATTTGAATTGGTTTTTGTGATTTATCCTGCCCACTGACACGGTACTGGCGTTGCTCGTGGCTCCATTGTACGGTACCCGAGTTCCATTCACGGCAAGGTTGGCATGGATTTCACTCCAGGATGATCGTGGCCCACATATGTTCATCTAGCCCACTGTTGAGCAGGTGTACCAACACGGCACAGTAATCTGGGATAACAGTATCAGTTACCACTTCCAGTACTTCATATTCAGGCAGATGTGGGTGGATCCGCTTGATGAGATGAATTTTCCTGGTAAGTAAAGTTTGAGTTTTTCAGTAGATTGCTGCTCTTCCAAGGGCACCTTGCTTTGTGCTTGTAACGATGCGAACACTCCTCGAAAGTGGTACTAGAAAGCATGGAGAAACTCCTCCCACAGTTGGCCGTAATAGTTTATAGCTTGCCACCAGGAATGTGCTTCTCTGGAAAGTTGCACTCGAACGCAGCTTAGCCATTCCTACTCGCATGCCACATAACACCGGAGGCAGGATGTGCAGTCCTCCAAAACTGCTGATGAGTCCTCTGTGGGCAGGCCCGCGAAGGTGGGTACTGACTGAAATAGTGAGGGCATGGTAGCATTCGTTGACCCTAGCATAATAGTTGAGTCGGCTCTCAATACCTCAATGTTAAGAGCAGCCCAAATCTCTCCACTCCACTCCACTCCACTCCACTCCACTCCACTCCACTCCACTCCACTCCAGAAGAGTTGAGGTGGCTGCAGTGGTTGGGGATTGCCTTCCGTAGCTTTGAGGCCACGTGCTCACAGCTGGCTGGGCAGGGGTGTGGGTAGGATACAGTGTAGCAGAATTAGTTGGGGGAATTCGGTGTGGGAAAGTAGGTGTTGAGTGGCGGCATGTAAGGGGTGGGCAGTAGAAGAGGGAGAGGTGCTGAGGTCAAGGCTGGCTGGTACGGTGTGGAATGAGCAAGCAGGATGATTTTGTTCACATTTGTCACGTGTGTGTTGGATGCATGTGACAGGTGCGGTGCTGCATCCGCCGCTGCTGTGCATTCCTTAACACATCTATGTTTTCACGCCCTTCACAGATTGGTCTGAGGCACTGTGTGGGTTGATAACCTAGGCCAGTTAGCAGGTCTCTGTAAACTGTAGAAGTAATTATGTACTTTGAGTATATAAAACATTGTTAGCATTTAAAGTCTCCCCCGCTGAAAGTAGCAAGTTTGACTGCAGATAGGCACACTGTGATACATTTGAGTGCATGCATTGCACTTTAATGTGGGTACACCCTGTTTTGCACAAACTAAGCTTGAACACATAAATTTGGTTGATGGGGAACTGGAAATAATTTTGTGTATGTTGGCCGAAAAAATTCTGCTCACATTCTCTCTGCACTGTGCGGAGGTTCAGATTTGTCCATTACATCATGGATGTTCATGGCACGGTTGCTCATAGGGCTGGTCTTACGAGCACATTGACAGTGGTGTGCGCGTAGTTCATACTTTGCTACTGCATCTTGTGGTATGGGGCAGAAGCACTGCAGACACAGAGGTATCATGACACCTGCATGTGTCAGGTCAGCCATTGTTGATGCTCATAGTGCGGCAGTCAGACCGGCGGAGGGGGTTGAGGCCATGGCTTACCCCTCATGGTAGATCCTTCCTGCCATCGCATGGAAAGGCTTACCGACTGGTGATGGAGGGGGTATGCGCGCCTGTGCACACATCCCGCAGCATCGATCAATACTTTCCCACAATGGAGAAGCGGTGCTGAAACATGAAGGGGGTGAATGCAGGTGCACCCGCCTGCAGTCGCTGCGCAGACCCAAGAAGGTAGAGGGGGAGGTGTGGTGAAGCCAATGATGTCGCACCATCCCCAAGATGGCAGATTTGTTACATGTATCCTGTGCTGTAGGCACAATGGCATGCTGGCAAAAGCTGGAATTTGGTGTGTTTTCATCCATGTGCTATAACATCTCTGCACTTCATTTCAGCATCAAATTGTCATCCCCATGTTGCTCACAATGTTCCCAAAGGGCAATCTTATGTCATTTGGATGGGGGGGGNTGGACTAACTGGGAAGTTAAAATTTCTGGAACAAAATGTGTACAGAGACGAAAATGAGGGAAGGGTATGCCCCATGGACGGGTGACACTTAACGCTCTGGGATGGGTGCATATTGGTTTTAAGGGGCGGTGACCAAAAGATAGGAATTAATTTAAGGTGAAAATTACTTGACTTAGGCACCAGACACCATCGACAGGCAGTGTCTTGATGGTGTTGCTGGTGATCTCAGAGTCATGTGGTCATCCGCCCGGACGTAGGCCATTCCCTCAGTATGGAAATTGTAGTCCCAAAGATGAGGTGAGGTCAGGCTCAACCTCGTGCCTGATACTTATGTTTATGTAGTTTTGTGTGCCTATTCAGGCTGACCTACATGCCTTAAGCAGCTGTTAAGAGAAATTTTTATTAAGGTTGTGCAAGTTTAAGTTACTGAAGAAGCTTCTGGAAGACGGGTTGTGGGGGTCTCTTGCCCCTTATGCCAAGGAGGCAGTAACGCAGAAATAAGACACGTGGTCTGCTAACACACGTATATTTACCCTTGCACAAGTACACTACTTCACATCGCTGTGACACTTAAGTGGATCCTGGCCACTCACGCCCGCCAGGTGGGCTTAGCTGCACAGACGTACTACCGAGACATGAAAATTAAGTGGAGACTTTCTTCCCTGGGAAATGCTATTCCCAGGAAAGGAGGGGTAGCATCTCCAAGTACGAAAGAAAACCAAGGTTCCGGCTGATTAATAAATGGCTATGGTAAACTAAATGATTGATGTGAAAAGAAATGCATGTTCCCGGAGCGTGGCGTAGCATGTGTAAACCCCTATGGCTCTTGGATGCTGACTGACATGGCAGGCACGCATGGTAGCAGCTACGTGCCAGAACTTTTCCCTTGTAAAAACTGAAAATCTTTAAAACAACAGAACACGCATTGCAATAAATATGGAAATTTTAACAACAAACATTAAGAACATAAAACCTTGAAATAAAAAGATAATTAATGATACAAAATGCAGGTGACATCATGAGATGAAACAAACACTTGCTAGATAAGAAAGGAAATAAGGAATTAAATTTATTAGGATCTCTCATATGTGATTTACATGTCCTTTAGTTGCGCAAAATATATTTATTAAAATTTGTCATTGCACCCTGCAACAACATAATAAAATCTCTCCATACCATGGGGCCACAGTGGCTGAGCCTTTATACTGCTCGCGTTCCACTAAAGCAAACCGGGTTCATTCTTTGGATGGATCACTCCGGATTTTCGCAAGTGGAAATCATGCCGGACGAAGCCGCCGGTCGGCGGGTTTTCTCTGGGATCTCCCATTTCCCCGCCCTTCCATTCTTGTGCTGCTCCATACTCACCTCGCTTGACCCTCATCGGCTTACATGACCTCAATGTTAAGAGTCGCCCAAATCTCTTCACTCGCATACTCTCTCCATACCGCTCCCTGTTTGACGGGCCGAGACTCCGAGGGGAGGGGGATGGTTGCACTACTCAACACTACACTACACGACATCCGTGTGTTTGAGCACTTACACGCGTCATGCTAGTTGCAACTGTGGAAGTGGATGTGTGGCGTGGAAGACAGTCTAAAACGGGGAAGGACATCCTGCATCATGATGTGAAATGCAATAGCAAACAGGAAACAACAAGTCAAAAAAACTTTTTAACTGAACGTATGGTTAGTTGATATTTTGGTTTTCAGAAATTATAGTCCACAAGACTGAAACAAAAATGTGTTTTAGACATTCATGAACTTGTAGGTTTGGTGTGTTTATTCTTTCTTTGCACTCTATAGTACTGTTACGGATTGTTTTGTTTTATACAACTATTTTAGAAATACATTATGATTATAATAATACCCTTTGGGGGGGGGGGGGCTAATTATTAAACTGCTAATATAAAACACATTTGGGTGTTCTTAAAATTAAATGAAATTTTTTAAATTTTCATTGCTGTCAGTAAGGAATGGTGACTAAAATAAGTTTGAATCAGATATTATTAAACGTGGCGTGAACCAAGAAACTAATGTAAAGAAAAAAACCTGGTTTAAACAAAAAAACTGGTTTAAACAAAGAGACAAGGTTTTTTTTTTTAAAGAAACTTGTTTTTATCCAACCCTGGTCCACTGTGATTGGCCAGATACAAACGCTGGTGTGGAACCTTCCACAAAAAATAAGATGGGTTTTATTGCCAAATCTGGTATGAATTTGGCCGTACAAGGCGACAAATGCCATGATGACTGTCATAACAACCAGTATAATAGCTGCTATGGAATATCCTGCATAGACTAGTAAAGAATCTGGTACCATTTAACCATGCAATATAAGCTGTAGGCATCATAGATAAATGTAATACCACTGCAAAGTTGGTCTAACGACTGGCCATTAAAAACAAATGTTCTTTACAGCTATACCTAGATCTTCAATGTGAGGCAAACATCAAGGTATGTAGAATTACCTATAGTCAGGGTTGGTTGGCAAAGCACAGTATTTCAGTGTCCTTGACCTAAAAGGTTTATTTGGCATGTCATTCATAATGAACAAATTTCATTATATTGCACATTCTGAACTATATTTGGATGCTATCATTTCAAAATGTTGCCATTCAATTTGAATATTTCTACCGTGGTGTTACAAAATACAACACAGATAAATATTTGGCGAGACAGACAGTGTAATGATTTATGTTGATGATTTACTTCCTTATGCAGATGATGAACAAACTAATGATATAATACTACAAGTGCTGAACAGAGCAAGAAAGAGAAATGTCAATTTCAACTTACAGAAATTTGAGCACAGAGTAAATGAAGGAAAGTATGTTGGCAGAGGTGGTGTTCTACTTCTAAATTATGACAACATTTCGGCAACTGTCAACTTTGACATCCAAAAAAGTAAACAAGACCTTCAATGCTTCCTTGGTTTGGGTATCTATGGGACTTAGTTTCCTCACTTCACTGAGGTCGCTGGCACACTGCAAAATCTCTTGAAAATACATTCAGTTGGTATGGGACCTTAATGTACACTGAAGAGGCAAAAAAACTGGTGCATCTGCCTAATATTGTGTAGCCCCCCCCCCCNAATCCAATCTGCGCCAATTTGAGAAAGGGTTGCACGTCTGTCACGTTTAATGATTCTCGTCAGTCATCGTTTGTCCCATTCTTTCGCGATCTTTTACCGGCTGCAGCGATGTCGAAGATGTGATGTTTTACCGGATTCTCAATATTCACGGTACACTCGTGAAATGGTCGTACGCGAACATCCAAATGTTATCGCTACCTCGGAGATGCTATGTCCCATCTCTCGTGTGCCGACTATAACACCACGTTCAAACTCACTTAAATCTTGATAACCTGCCATTGTAGCAGCAATAACCGATCTAGCTGTCGACCGCATCGCGTTACTCTGATTGGTTCCATACCTCTGTTATTTGCATACGCACACCTATGCCAGTTTTTTTGGCTCTTCAATGTATGATCAGAAAACACACACTGATATTTATCGCAATGATTTTCATTTATAAAAAATTTTCCCAAACAAAATATTTTTTTAAGACTTCTCAAATTGCGAACGAAAGTAAATTTCTTGTTGCAATAATCACACACGTGTCAAAGTCTTGTATTCACTTCCAAAGTAGCTGGCAGTGATGAATTTGAAGACTTATTCAAATTAGTAGATGCTGTTAAGGAATTATTGCAAACAAACATGTGTTTCCTTAGTGCATTATCATCTTTAAACAAATGAAGACATAGTGTACGACACCAATTCAATTTTGAGTGCTTTGAAGACACCATTTTTTCATGTTGGTGTATATAATGAGCCAAGGTAAATGTTTGACCACAGAAACAACATACATGCTTTGCTACAGTTGAATTTCTCGGAAAGGTACAACAACACTTTGCACAGTGATGTCTAATACACTCAGGATTCTTTACAAAACTACTCCTTTCATGACTACGCATATTGCGACTATGCTTAAATTTTTTGTTACAATGCTGGCACTGAAATCCAGGCAATGGTGTACCTGCTGTTTGAGTAAAACTGCAACATCTCACACCGTGCAGATATAGTTGGTTACTAGTCTCAAACAAACTGACATTTCAAACAGCGATATCGAATGCAAGTAGGTTTATTGCAGCAATACCATGATGATGTAACTTACTGAAGTGAATGTTTCCACCAATTTTTAGATATAATTTTTTTTTTATTTTTAGTCAAATTTCATTTTAAATGTCTGGGCTATTATTCCTGTTTTATTTAAATGTACGCAAATCACACCAGATAGAGTGGAAAGAACGTTTGGTTGTAAGCCAATTATCTACATCATCATTTTGGTGTTTTTTGTAAGCTTAGTTGATGACAACCCATTTTTGGTTCATTTATTTTAAACAGCAATTTTATGAAGTAAGTTAGGTACAACCACCTAGACGCTTTGGTGTTTTATTGTCTTCCAATGTGATATGAATGTTACGGAATAATTTTTAAGTGTCTATAATTTTGTTTTAACTTCCAAAATATCTATAATTGAGTGTTAATTATGAATTAATTTCCAAACAATATTTACTTGATAAATTTCTAAGTAAAATAAACATTATAATTCAAATATTTCCTTAAAAACACTCTCACCATAGACGTGACGATGAAAATAAAACTGCAGATAATAAAATATAAACTGAACTTTCAGTCATTAATAAAGTATTATGTAGATGTGGAATTAAATACATTCTGCTTTATCATAATCTTTTCAAAACAACATGAAATGTAAGCAAGTGGATAAAATTAACTTTCAAAGTCAATTGAAATATAGTTATTTTCTGCAAAAAAACAAACTAGTTAACACTACTAGTTACTTGATTGGAAAACTAATTAGTAAAGTTAAAAATATGAATAAAAAATAACTTTCAACATGTCTTTTAACATGGTACTACCATACTTGGGAAAGTTAACAAAATAAACTAATTGATTAAAGTTAAAGTTAGAAAAATTTATTTGATTAGAGTTAGAAGTTAAAATATGGGCAAATTAACTGATTTAAGTTTAAGTTAAAACAAACTTAACTTATTAAAGTTAAAAATTAAAGAACCACAAAAATTTTTACAGTTAAAATAAAGTCTCAAAAACCTCTTTCGTCAATGTTTATGAGTATTGTAGTTTGCAACTCGTCGGTCGTAAAATTTGTTGCTTATTTTTAAGAAGTTTGTAAAGATATTAATTGCATTTGCATTTCTTCCGTTGTCTTTGGCCTCCAGGCAATTGCAAAGTTAATTCGCATTATTTTTAATTGTTAACCACACATTTTAACGATTAATATGTTAAACTTTATTAAGTTTTAAAATCAACTAATAAGTTAAAAAAATCACATGCTTTTTTTTAACAATTACTTTTAATCGTTAATACCAAGTATGGGTAGTACCCATGCCTGCATGTAGGCTGTACAAAGATTTTATTAAATTAAAATTTTTTAATAATTTTAATATGAAACAAACATTACATTTTACATCAATTGGTAACTTGAGTAATTAATCACTTTCTAATTATGATTTATGCTTGAATAAAAACTTTCAGATACAGAACCTTCTTATAATGATTATTTATCTTGCAACTGACCAAGGAGTTAATAAGTGTGATTTTGATTTCTTATTGTTTTTGAAATTATTACATTGTATCTTGCCACAAATCACAAACTAATAAAACAATTGAAATTAAAATTGACAACTCTTCTTTGCAAGATAAACAAATGCCACATCTATTTGTGTACAGATACAAGTGTTCGCAGTTCAATTTTGTGTAAAAATTTTAACAAAACTTTCAACGCACTCGACATAGCAAGGATTTACCCACAGGTAAATTTAAAAAGAATATATAGTACCATGTAGTTATTAACAAATATTGTAAATAAAGGAAATCAAATATTAAGGTAATAAGGCATGTGAATTTTACGCAGTGCCTTGAATTATGAAATCAATGAACACTAGAACCGTTCCACTGAACTCGAAAATATCTCATATTATTTGTACATAAATTTGTATTTTATCAACCAATTAATTTTTTCCACATCATAACCAAGTAAATTAGAAAAGTATAATATCTTTATCTTTTTGTGAAAGAATGATTCCAGTGTTTGCTGTGAAACCACAAGATATTTTAGTCTTCTTGTCACACATCTTTAAGATATATATTGCTAAACTCAGAAGAGGCACATTTTCAAAACACTGATACTACCTATAACCTTCAATGAAATATAGTTAACAACTCTTTGTTGTTCCTGGAGATGAAGGTGGGAAGAAAGTAGAATGGTATGCTACAGTGTGCTTGCTACCTACGTGCAACTAGAGTATTCAAATCATGTATATTTTGTTATGTTACAACTTTTCAAATATCACTAGTAATATTATTGAAAAATTACAAGTGTAAAGAAATAACAGAATGGACTTGAATTTACGATACAAATTTGGGGGAGGGTAGGGAAGGAGGATACGGGCCCATTGAGCCAAACCTCTAGCTGTAGCTGTTTAACTACATCAGAAATTTATGATTGTTTAATTTAAACAAGAAATTTAAACTTTGTATACCAACACTAAGAAACTACTTTCTGTGCTAATGTACATTTTCTAAATGAATCAGTTTACTTATCAACATTCTGTGCAAACACTGAAACAGGGATTTGAAACAATAACCATAAGGGCAGGATAATATTTGAACCTCATATTGGTAATGATTGCAACATAGTTTACATAATAATATTCAACCATTATGAAAAAGGTAATGTAGAAGTAAAAAATTATACATTTAATCTAGTGTAGACTACTTATGGTGAAAATAGAGATATGCTACAATAACTGATCAGTTTTCAAAACTGCTGTGGGCTACCTGATATTGATAATACTTCTTCCCTATTCCTACCCACAGATGGTAAAATCTGACCCATTACGGAATTGTGAAAGTAAGCAACACTCCACCCACAGTGCACATGCATTTCTCAAAGCAGTCAGTTGAGGAGGGAGTGATACAGTCTCCTCACACCACGAACCTATCACAGGCAGCAAGGGAGCAACTTTGCTATCACCATTAAGATTACTTCCTAACATATTGAAATTTTTTTCCAAACTGCTTAATATTGTCAATGTAAGGTTCTGAAAATTTTCCACGCTTATTTCTGCACTATGGCATACCTCCAGAGCTATTTACAACAGATCTACATTTAAAACTGATGATGGAAAAATATTATAGCTCATATATTATCCTTTCTAAATTGATACTGTATATACCAAACACTAATAAATTCAAGTTTGTTCTATAGATTGCTACTAGTGTATAGAATAAAGGCAAGCTTTGGAAACCAAGTTATTAACAATGGTACAAAAAAGTATAATTGCTGAAACTTATCACATAACCAAAGCAATCTCACATAAAAACCAAAGAGATAAGCAATTTTTTTTACAAAAGCCAAGTAGCTCATTTTTACTTAATTGACTTTTACATTATTAAATGTGTATGTATGAACATTACCATTTTTAGAATGTATGTTTACAGTTATCTTTCACATTTTTGCTAGTTGTTATTACATACCTATTGACACATTTTGCTATGGGCTTTTGCATAAAATATTACTTTGGTCAAAGTTAATGTCTTTCGTAAAAGAATTTGTCGTATTACTCTGTACTTATAAGCAGTCTATATTAGATTTATACCCACAATAGGCTGTCAAATACATATACTCTGGTGTGTTTATGTTGAATTTAACTTATACATTCATGAGACGATGAATTAGAGCTTTCTTCCTAATAGCATTTAACACTGCCTTTCACCCTGATGACAGCAATGTGGCATGGGAAAGACTCCACAAGGCATTGAAAGCAGTCTGGAGCCATACTGATCAATGACAGTCACCCACAATGCATTGAGATCAGTGAGCAGTTTCCATGACATGCATATCCCTCTTGGCAGCATCTCAGATGTGTTCAATACGATTGAGGTCAGGTGACCTTGGGGGCCAGGCAAGTAACCGTAATTCCGTGGAGTGTTCATCCAACTACCCAGTTACAATTTGGGAGCGGTGCACTGGTGCATTGTTTTAATGATGGTACAGGTCTTCTGAAGGATGCTGTAGGTGCAAAAATGGGTGAACATGCTAGTGAGGGACGATAGCACATGTACTAAGGGACCCATTTCATTTCATGTAAACAGTCTCTATACAAGGATACCACCACCAGTCTGACCTGTACCCTGACATCGATGTCTACTAATATGTACATCAAATCATACATCCACACTACCTTTTTCTAAGCTACGCAGATCCAATGGCAGTGTTCCCATACCTATGTTAATTGTTGAGTAATGTTAAGTGTGGTGAACAGAGGTAACCTAGTAGGATGGCTGCTTCTGTATCATATAGTGAGAAGTGGTTCTGGATGGTATAATTGCTCACAGGTTGTTGTGGTCCAGCATTGAATTTGCAAGTAATCTGCTGCACTGTGGCCTGTCTATCCGTTGTTACCAAATGAGATAGCAGACGACAGCCCCTGTCATTGATACGTTGTACGCCACTGCAATTGTCCCTGGCAGTGGTGATTTTTACCCAAATCCATTAACTCACTGTACACTCTTGGCATTGCTACCTATGGAAATTCCAGTACCTGCACAACTTCGGAGATGGCCATGATCAAATGCACTGAGATCTTGTTCTTCCTCATTCTGTGCTCGACTGTTAATGAGACAGTCAGTATACAGTCTGATGACATCCCAGTCATGCTGGTGTCTGATTCCACTACTCATGTGTGTGTATGTACATATATATATATATATATATATATAACAGATACTGTAGCACTAAAAGTTAAGGGATAGCAATATGTAATTAAAGCTCATAGGTGAAGCCACCTTAATGTTGACACCTAGAAAACGTCCAGAACTATATCAAATGTGACCTAACAGTTCATGAGTTAATTTAAACACAGTCTTTGCTGTACATGGCAATACATTGTTAAATATAAGAGTTCTAAAGGAGCTTAAGAGGGCGGTGGGGGGTAAACAGAAATAAGCTTCAGAATATTGAATCAAATAAGACCAGAAAATCAAAATAGTAAAATTTGGAGACTATACCTGCAAGTAAACCTCAGCTGCCTTCTAAATCTCACATTATTACCTATAAATGCATGTACAGTAGAGCACCCCTTAACCAAAATTTCCTCAAATGGAACTCCCCTTACCCGGAACTAATTTTCCAAAAAAAATTCAAACGTCGCAAAGTTGTGCCATAACTTTCCCGCGCTCGCACCAGACTAGCACGATGAGACAGCCAGCCCAAGTGGCACAACTACAGCTATGCTGCATAATGACACAAGTGACAGTGACTAATGGCAATGTGCGACACATTCCGTTGGTTTTAGTAGTGCGACTTTCAGAATTTAGTGTTCTAACTTGTTAGTGTACATGAACCGTATTTTGGTGTGTATAGACGGCACCAGAAGTTTTTGATGAAAAATTAGGGATAATTAATATTTCAAGTATAGGCCGTACTGAATGTTTGTATTCCTGTAAATATTGCAGGGTCTCATCGTGCTAGTGCGGCAACAGCAAACTATGGCAACGTCAAACTAATTAATTTGCCATTGAATGTTATCGTTGCCACGCCGCCTGCTGAAAAGTAGCAACAGCGCAGTATTCCGCATAAATAAAACTTTTGTATTTATGTCAAAATGCCTCAACACTGCGTTTAAATTGCGGAACATGTGCACTGTGCGTAGCCTGCCAGCTCGGCCGGCTGTTGCCGAGCAGGCAATGGGATGGTGCATGTGTGCATGCGGCATCACACATATACGCACAGCTACTGCTGGCAGATATATAGATAGATAGAGATAGATAGAGATAGATAGATAGATAGAGATAGATAGAGAGATAGATAGAGAGATAGATAGATATATATATAGATATATAGATAGATATATAGATAGATATAGATAGATATATAGATAGATATATAGATAGATATATAGATAGATATATAGATAGATATATAGATAGATATATAGATAGAGATATAGATAGATATATAGATAGATATATAGATAGATATATAGATATATAGATAGATATATAGATAGATATATAGATAGATAGATAGATATATAGATAGATAGATATATAGATAGATAGATATATAGATAGATAGATATATAGATAGATA